>WNNJ02001765.1:0-305196 GCA_012934845.2 Pomphorhynchus laevis
CTTATCTGGTTATCATTGCGGTTTATTTTAATCCCGACTTCTCTGCGGCTGACATTATTGATGAAATTTCACAGCTTTGTTCTAATTTGCCATCTAATTCGAGAGTTTTTGTTGGTGGTGATTTTAATGCAAAATATTCAGTTCCATATAGACCAAAACTTCAACAGCTTATTAGTTACTTTGCATCTATGAACTTAAAACTTTGTATCCCCGCTGAGAAATGGTCTTATGAGTGTTATCGGTCGAGAAGTTTATTAGATTTTGCCTTTTCTAATTGCGAGGTAACGAAGATGAATACCATGCTTGCCTCTGAATGGTCTTTGATACGCAAGCATAAGCCGGTAAACTGTATAGTCAATTTTCATTCTCAGATATTAGAATCTCCAACTAGATTGTGTCACTCTCGTATTGTGAATCCCGAGTCTTTAAATATCCAAGTGGTTCTTAAAGCTTATTCTCTTATGTCAACTGGTCAACATCATGTGAGTGCTGATCTTTTGACTGCGGCAATAGTTCAGAGTTGTGGTTCGTCTTCCAGTCGGCGCTTCACGAGTCGTCCTTTTAATTATCGCAAGTGGCCTATCCTGCAAGAAATGCAGCGAACACTGCTTAGAATGTCTCGCGATTGTAGTAGTGGGCATTCTACAAAGGAGGCTTATATTGTCCTTCGACGGGTTTATACCAAAATGTTGCAGACTTTTCACCGAGATCGTTTGTACGCAGAAGAGTGTCATCGATTAAGTTTGGCAGAGAGCTTTCCATGGAAAGTCCATTCTAAACATCATAATAAAATCATGTCTTTAGTTCCGCTTTCCAAGTGGGTTGATCACTTTCGCTCTTTCCTCCATCTCGATGATCTATCGTTGTCATTGCCAGCTAATAATTTTGATTTTGACGGTTCCTCTGGTTTGATTGATACACCCTTTTCCATTGATGAAATTGAAGGATGCCTTGCGCGGATGCATGTGAAGAAAGCTAGTGGTCCGGATAATCTCTGCGTGGAGCAACTCCGAGCTACATTCCACATATTTGGCAGCTATTGGACCTTTATGTTCAATTCTCTACTCTATGGATCCTGTTTGCCATTCTCTTGGAAAGAGGGGATAGTGAAAGTTCTATATAAGGGCACCGGTCCTTTGGAATCTCCAGACTCTTATCGCGGAATTTTCCTTTTAAACCACGTTTATAAATTATTGTCGTTTGTATTAACTTCTCGACTAGCTAAGCACTGTTCTTCGTTATTGCCTGAAGAACAATTTGGATTTCGGCAAGGTCGCTCGACTTGTGATGCTATCAGTCTAGTGCGTTCTTCTGTAGTCAACTGTATTTCTAATAAAAATTCATTATATGCCATCTTTATTGATTTTCGTAGAGCATTTGACTCAGTCAATCGAAATATCCTACTTTCTAAGCTGCATAATAATTGTAATCTTCGTGGGCGCTTTCTTCGCCTACTATATCAGATTCTATTACCTAACCGTGTCAAGGTATTCGATGATTTAGCATACTCTGACTTCTTCACAGTTAATCATGGCGTATTGCAGGGGGACCCAATCAGTCCTCTATTATTTTCAATCTTCGTTATTGATTTACCACCGGTTATACGGTCTTTTGCAAACGAAGTTGAGTTGGCGCTATATGCTGACGATCTTGTGATCCTGACAAGAAACCTAGGCACGGCTCAAAAGGCACTCGATGGCTTGACTGTATTTTGTAGTCGGAATGAACTAGACATCAACATTTCAAAATCAAAGGTAGTGAAGTTCCGCGGTGGTGGTCGTTTATCCAAGCATGACTCGCTTTTTATAAAGTCTCAGACACTAGAGTTCTGTACTAATTATAAGTATCTTGGCGTTCTATTAACGTCTAGATGGTCTTTTACCGCGCACCTTGAGGCTAAATCTTCTAAGATTGCAATTAAAACGGCTTCATATCCTCAACTAAGGAAGCTGTCGTTTGAAGGAGCGTTGAGATATTTCGAGTTAATGCTTCTACCAATTATTCAGTATGGGTTGGCAACATTCTGGGAGGACCTCACTGAGTTAAATTTTAGACAGATTGATAGGTGTCAGGCCCGATTTTTGAAACATATAGTTGGAGTATCCAATAAATGTAGTACGACAGCGATCACATACTTGGCAAAAATAAAGCCGCTTAGTGTCCGATTATGTAGTAGTCTTAGATGTGTTCAAACGTCTAGTTATCTCCAACATTTGGTAGCTCTTGAGACTAAATTCTTAAACGTGGATCATGATTTAGCCAATTCTCCTGTGTACCTGCAAAACAGTTGGAGATCACCGTTAAATGTGAAACGCCCATTGATATGGAGGTTATCTATTCATGGTTTTCATGATAACTACTGTCGCCGACTTCTCGCTTGTCACCGCCGTGATTCTTCTTGTATATGCCGCTTCTGTGCTTCTTCCTGTGATGCATTGCTCCATGCTCTAGCCTGCCCTCAACTCAGCCTTATGTCACTTCAAGAGATTAATGATCTTCGTCATTGATCAAAAAACGACGCATTAAGAAGACAATATGTATACTTCAAATTTTGTTGATTCTGACTAATTTCCTATTTTGTAATTATTTGCCCAGCCGAAAGGCGGAACGGGAAATAAAACTCTGTATTATTATTATTTCGACAAATCGCAAGATGGAATCGCTTGCGATTTTTCAAATCGCAAGATGGCTAAATATGGCGAGCGTGTTTCACTGGTGGAGGATGGGATTTTCATACCAGCCATTGTTTCGACTGCTGCTGGAATTGGGAGAGAATTGGATCTCTTATTAAGGAAAGCTGCACGATATATTGCCATCAAAAGCAAACAATCGTACGCAAACTGCATTTCTGACATACGAAGGCGATTATGCTTTAGCGCACAAAGAACGATCTCTGCGACTATTCGGATGGCAGAGTTAACTACTGTTTCACATTGAGAAACTTTTTTGTATTATATTGCCCAGTCTGGGATCGTAAATTTCAATTTGAGGCCCATTTGCGGGAACCTAAGTTAATATGTTTATTTTTAATAAATTGTTCATTATTAAAAAAAAATTCGACAAATAGACGAGCAAAGCTCACAGTTGCACTGTTAAAAAAAGTAAAGAAAAAAAGACTCACAAACAAAAGTCACAAAAGTTTATGTTTGAATGCTGAAACCGATCTTGAGTTGACAATTTCTTCACTTAATCGGTTCCACTTACTTACGATTCGGTGTCCAAATTGTACAGTTTTAGAGCGTATAACTCGGCGATGGGCTAAAGTAAAATTGTGTCCACGCAAAGCCCGACTTTTCCGAACAGTCATCAATTCTCTTAAGACGTGATTTCCTTTGTGTAAAGCTTCCCATGTTGAACACATATCTCGCCGAAACCGAAGGTCGCTTATAGAAACCATACCAAGTTTTTTTAGCCTTTCATTATAAGGTAAGGCTTTAACTGAATTTACGAGCTTAGTTGCCCAGCGCAGCACATTTTCAATTCTACTTTTCTCGTATACTGTTCTTGGGAACGAACATTGTGATGCATAGGTAAGATGACTGATCACAAATGCGTTGGCGAGTGCTCTAAATGAAACTGGACTCAACACACTAAAAGTTCTACGAATCATCCCAACCATTCGATTTGCTTTCGAGCAAGCCAACTCAGTATTCCAACTAGTCGAAAAATCATTCGCAACTAGTATTCCAAGGTCGCTAAGACGAGTTACTACTTTAATGTTCTGATCCTCAAGATGATAAGTTGGATACACACTATGACTGCGTGATTGTAAACGCATACAAGCACACTTTGATATATTCAGTGACAGACCATTCATATAAGCCCAGTTGGAAATGCTGTCGATATCCGATTGAACTAGCACCGTGTCCGAATCTGACCGGATAGCCTGCCAAATTTTTAGGTCGTCTGCATATAAAAGAGAGTGTGAGTTCAAAATGGAAGGAAGGTCATTAATGAAAATACAGAATAACAATGGGCCGAGGACCGAACCCTGCGGAACTCCAACATGCTACTTGTCTTTCAATAAACTCCAAATTCACTTGTCTAATTTTAATGTTCTTTTTGACAATTTCGCAGTTATGTGAATTATCTTGTATGATATTTCTATTGTATGTGTATATTTAAATCCAAGATTTGTCAGTTACTGCTATATTTAAACGCTCAATAAAATTAGTATTTGGTTTTGAGTTATTGTAAGTATTTATATTCAAGAAAAAGTTTTAACCAGTATCGCAATTTAATGTTAATTTATTAGTATGTGGTTTCGAGCTATTGTAAGTATTTATATTCAAGACAATTTTTAACCAGTATCGCAAGTTAATGATATCACAATTTTTAATTTGAAATAGTTGATACTGATCCATTATTAATAAATAATTATTAGAACTGGATCAAAGAAAAGAAGAAATTATTTTTGATATTTTAATAACAAAATTCGATATAAAACAAAAACATTAGTAGAATAAAAAATCAAAACATTTTAAATAATATTTCGTAAAAGCTTATCTTGTAGAAGAGATGGTAGTCAGCCTTCTGGCGAGCCCTTCTGACGATTCCTACTATTAGGTGATGGAGGAAGTTCGTCAATATGTGCGGGTCAGGTACGAGTAATGATCGTTTTGACTGATCGGCGTTATTTAAACTGTTCTGGGATGATTTCATTGTCTTATAATTCATCGACAATTTAGATGGTTTAAGGAATATAACTGAATATGGCGTTTCTCCGTCATTCAAAGATTTTGATTGAAATTTGTCGTAAACGGGTAACAGGCCTTCAAATGCATCGGAATCGTCATTTGCGCATTTGGTATCGCGTAATAGGTGCATTACAGCATCGGTATGTTGATTCTACTGACACATTCTTGTTGAGACTAGCGTCTGGCTCGAATAGGCGTTCCTCAGGTTCACATGTTTCCTGTTGGATGTGGTCAAAGGCCTATATTGGAAGCCGATCGAGTGAAACTAGCATGCCTTTTGCGTTGCCCCGCATTAGCGCGATCGAGACGCGCTGATATAATCGTGTGACCGTCATAGATTATCCCATTCCGCTTGTACGGCTCATATTGTTCGCAACCCGCTTGATCACCCTGTATTCTTCGTCGTTACATCCACCAAAGGTGTCGACTACGGCGGCTGAAAACATGTACCCCGCATCTTCGACTATGTCCATATATTTCCTATCCTTTACATTGACAGCGTACGACGTGGCAGTAGCGAGTTGTACGTAGGCGGCGGAATGACGGTATGGAGCTTGTTTGGGTGTGTGACTGCAAAGTCGACTGCAAGGGGAAGGTCACAATAAAAAAGGATGTCTGCCGGGCGTTCGCGTAGGTCCGGGATAATTCCTCGCACTTCCAGGGCTACATCCATACAGGTTGATTGTGAGACTACGAATACCACGTCACGGATGGCGTTATTCCGCAGGCCTTGATAACCCCGATATTGGCAAGTGAGTGAGTGTAGCCCACCTTATCCGCCATACGCATGCAACGTCCGCATCGATAATCATTTTCGTGCAAGGGAATCCCAAGCCACATTCGGACTAGGACGCAATTTTTGATATTTCACTAACTGTTGTTAGCATCTTCAAAAAATTACAATTGTAATTTTCTGAAGATGCTAACAGAAGTTATCGAAATATCAAAAATAATTTCTTTTCTTTGATCCAGCCCCAATAATTATTTACAATTTCTAATATTATGCTTAGACAATGTAAACATAATATCTGTCAATAAATATATCTGCCAACAATATCTGCCGATCCCCTGCCTACCCCTATAATTAAATCCATATGATCATCGATATGCCATTTCCTCACCACCTTCTTTAACTCGTCTATCCGCAGTCGTATCTTCCCTTTACACTGGAAATCCGTAATCGTTCGTCACCTCCTTAAGAAATAATCGCTCGACCTCTCCCTTCCTTCTAGCTATCGACCCCATTTCACTCCTCTCGACTCTTTCTATGCTCTTAGAACGCCTCATCTCAATACAGATCAACATTTATCTCTCTCCATTCAATCTGTACCCTCCTTTCTAATCCGCTTTCCGCTCTAATCACTCCATAGAAATCGCCTGCATGAAAGTTTACAACGATTTACATATTTATCGTGACAAGGCTCTATATAGTGTTGTCATCTCCCTCGACCTCTCCGCCTCCTTCGACATTGTCGACCACTCCATCCTTATTTCTCGTCTTCGTTATGATTACGGCGTTTCTTCCTCCTCCGTAGCATGGTTTGCCTCATATCTATCCGACCGTTCCATCCTTCCCTCCAATCCCTATTTTCTGCTGGGTCTCACAAGGTTCAGTCCTAGGTCCCCTGATTTTCTTTCTTCTGCTTGACGATTTCTCTTCGTCTATTAAACCTTAGTTAACGTTATCCAATACGCTCATGACATCTTCATCTACGCTCATGCACCCGCCCATCGCATTCACGATATTGTCATTTCTGTCTCCAACTGTTTTTCTTCTATCTACAAACGTATCTTATATCTTTATCTCGTTTTAAACCCCGACAAGTCCAAAATAATGTGGATCTTTCCCCGCCAACCTAAAAATATCTCCTCTATCTGTAACTTTTACCTTATCAACCATTCCCATAGTCCATAATCACTCTTTCTTAATCTTCCATTTCGTTGATAACCTTTCCATTAAAGGCCTTCGTCCATGACAAGGTCCGCTCGTATAACTTAATTCTCCGTGACATCCGCCGTATTCGCGCCCTTATCGACTTCCGTTCTTGTATGTGTCTTATTTCATCGCTTCTCTTTCCTAAAATCGATTACTGCCTCAACCTTTTCGTTAATTCTCAAAAATCCATCATCCTACCCCTACAACGCATCATCAACTCGGCCGTTCGAGTGCTCGCTGACGACTCCCCATCGTTCATCAACCTTCCTTTCTTAGACGACACTTGCCTCACCTCTCTCTATCGGTGCGTTTCCGTCATTCCTTCTTACTTTGCGTTCCCAATTACTCCAACGTCTACGGTCTCCGATCCTTCCTCGTAGCCTATCCACTCCTATCATGGAATTAGCTTAACCCTGGAATTAGTTCCCTATTGACGTTCGCCTCGCTCCCTCTTTTATTACATTCAAATACCGCCTCCGTTCCCATTTTCTCGACACCTGATGTAGATTATTTCGTGATAATGTAAGCGTGCGCCAGCACTCATTTGCCACGTAAAAATAAATCATTTTTTCTATGCGCGCTTACCAACCCACGTAGAAGAACAGAACAAACGAGAAAGCAAAAAATAAATAAAAAATAGAATGCAACAGTATGTATCATACTTATGAAGGAAGAGGATAAGAATATAGATATGAAGCTGCAAGTTCGAAGGTTAATTCGTCTTGGGAAGCGTATCACAGCGAAATTTCGCTTATTGAAGGTCGTTTTTGAGTTCTGCTGACCACGCTAAGGTGTTGCTTCGTCATGGTTACCTCTTAAAAGATTCTATTATAAGAATGTAGTTATAAAGCTGCAAGTTCAGAGTTTAAATTAAGCTTGGGAACCACTGAGAAACTTCGCTAATTGAAGATCGTTTTGACGTCTGGGTCTGCTAACCATGTTCAGATGTTGCTTCGTCGTGGTTATCTTTTTAAAGATTATACTATACGAATACTGAGAGACATTAATTTTGATAAACGTTTGAAATTGAGGGAGGCTCGTGAGGAGTTACAGTGTAGAATAATCAAAGAAGAGACGAATATATGCATAATAAATTTTCAAGTAGTTCGGTGGCGATCATCAGTACGTTGAACCCCGCTTCTTTTCAACTAGAGAATGAATTTTATTCTTATTCCAATTTTAATGATTAAATTGATTTTTCTGAGGTACATGCTGAAACTATCAAATCCTTTACGCTAATCCCATGTCTTAACTTTCCGACAGCCCCGTATCTTCCCTTCTGTCTCGTTTCTCAATGACCTACATCCCTCAATAAAAATCACCTCCACCAACCTCCACAATCCTTCCACTCATAACCTTTCCTCACATCGCTCACCACCCTCTATATTATCCAAATCCTCTTTGTCTTCCGCTGTTAAACCTACTCCCTTGATATCCTCAACTCTCAGCTCTCCTATCGTGATCTCACCAACTCACGTTACTTTTCTTCCTTTACGGAAACACTGTCCTTCTCGTGATCGTTGCGTCATCGTCACTAATATCACTCCTTCCACCTCTTTATCTCCACAAGCACGTCTCGACCACGATGTTTCCGCCTTCAGATCTATCCTCTCGTCTCTTGTTCCTGCGGATAAACCATCCTTTTTCAACAACATTTCTCCTGTCGCATTCATCCGCCTAAATAAATCTTCTCAATCTAATCCTTCCCAGCCCCCTCTCCTAAAAATTGTTTACAAGCATTGTTCTCACGCGTCTTCTGTCCTCTCACAACGATTTTAAACTCATGTCCTCTTCAGCCACTCGCATTTTCCCCGATCGCACCCCATCCGAAATCGCTCAACTCTCATCTGCCCGCATCGAAAAACGCCGTCGCGAGAAAAACGGCGAAACCTCTCTCCATCCGAAACATTGACGGAAATTTTCAAGTTGTCCAGACCCGCCCAAAAATTCGATGGCGCTCCATCTCTCCTATGTGTTTTCTCCACTAGCCCCTATCACCACCAAACACGGTTTCCGCCTCGGCCTCCTCAACACTAGATCTATTCTCAATAAATCCGATCTCATACTCAACCTATTCACCGAGCAATCCATCGATCTCTTCTGTCTCACCGAATCTTGGCACTCCGATTCTGACGACCTCTCCATACGCCGTTTGCTTTCTGCCGGTTGCTCACTAGTCGAATCGGCTCGCCCCCTCAGCAAACCCTTTCTAAATTCTCTAATCATGGCGGCATTGTCGCATTCGCCTGCAACACCGCGTCTATTCGCAAAATCACTTCCCCTTTCAGTCCTTGCTCTTTTGAACTGCTCACTTGTTGTTCTTCTAACTTGATCACTCTATATCTCGCCATTGTATACAGTCCTGGTTCATAAGCTCCTACATCCTTATTTTTTCTCGCTGACCATCTGTCTCACTGTTCTTTGTCCTCAAATCCCTTCAATCGTTCTTGGCGACTGCAACATCCGCCCGCTTCCACCGAGTTCATCCAGTTCATCAACATTCTATCCAACTATAACTACAAACCCATCTCCACTGCCCCACAAATATCCTTGGTGTGGCACTCGACATCATCGCTGTCTCCGATCATTTTGCTGGCTACACCTCACTGTCCATTTTCGATCCTGGTCTATCCAATCACTTTATCGTCACCCTTGATCTCACTCACAACTACACCCCTCCTCACACACCTACAATCCTACATCGCTCTTGGAGAAATCTTGACCTCTCCCTTCTCTGCTCTGCCTTACTCAAATCGTCTCTATCATTACCCACAATAACATATTCATCTCCTCACGATCTCGCCTTTCTTTTCGACTCTGAACTCACATCCACTCTCAATATTCTCTTGCCCTTCAAGTCTCACCCACACCGTCGCTTGCACCGTGCCCCATGGTTTGACATCCAATGTCTACTCTCAAAGCGTCGACTCCGCCATGCTTTTCGAGTCTATCACCGCTCTCTCAGACGCGATTTCCGCTCGATCACTCCGTCTTTCCGTGATTCCTATCTTGCTCTTCGCCGGTCTCATCTCAACCTACTACGTACCAAATGCAACTCCTTCTGGCAGCATAAAATCATCACTTCATTCAACTCTAAGACTCTCTGGCATACTTTTAACTCAATCCTGGCTCGTTCCTCTACGCCGTGCAACATCAATGCTAATGATTATTCGTCATTTCTCCAGACTAAAGTATCCACGCTGCTCTCTCACACCTCGGTCTCCAACCTATCCCACTCTGCCCAGTTTACTCTCATCCTTCAAAAACTCTTTCATCTTCTCCCTGTCTCACCTACAGAAGTATCATCTGTCTTCATGTACTTGCCCAACAAAACCTCACCCTGCCGATCCCCTGCCTACCCACATATTAAAATCTATATGCTCATCGATATCCCCATTTCTCACAACCTTGTTTAACTCGTCCATCCGCAGTCGTATCTTCCCTTCACACTGGAAATCCGCAATCGTTCGTCCCCTCCATTAAGAAACAATCGCTCGACCCCTCCCTTTCTTCTAGCTATCGCCCCATTTCACTACTCCCTACTCTTTCAAGCTCTTAGAACGCCTCATCTTAATACAAATCAACGCTTATCTCTCCTCATCCAATCTGTACCCTCCTTTCCAATCCGCTTTCCGCTCTAATCACTCGACAGAAATCGCATGCATAAAAGTGTACAACGACTTACTCATTTCTCGAGACAAGGCTCTATATAGTGTTCTCATCTCCCTTTACCTCTCCTCCGCATTCGACATTGTCGACCACTCCGTCCTCCTTTCTCGCCTTCGTTATGATTACGGATTTTCTTCCTTTCCGTAGCATGGTTCGCCTCATATCTATCCGATCGTTCCTTTCGCGTCTGTTCTAATTCATCATCCTCCCTTCCCATCCCTATTTTTTGCGGGGTCCCACAAGGTTCAGTTCTAGGTCCCCTGATTTTCTCTCTTATGCTTGGCGATCTATTTCCGTTTATCAAACCTTACTCCTTTAATGTCATGCAATATGCCGATGACATTCTAATCTATGCTCATGCACCTGCACATCGCATACACAATATCGGCATTTCTGCCTCCAACTGTCTTTCTTCTATCTACAAACGTCTCTCCAATCTCCATCTCGTTCTAAACGCCGAAAAGTCCAAAATAATGTGGATCCATCCCCGTAGACCAAACATATCTCCTCACTTTGTATCTTTTGCCTCATCGATCATCCCTATAGTCAACAATCTCACTTTCTTAGGCTTCCATTTCGATGATCACCTTTCCCTTAAACCCTTTGTCTGTGACAAGGTCTGCTCGTCTAACTTAATTCTCCGTGACATCCGCCGTATCCGCCCCCTTATCGACTTCCGTTCTTGTATGTCTCTTCTTTCATCGCTTCTTTTCCCTAAAATCGATTACTGCCTTAGCCTTTTCGCCAATTCTCCAAAATCCATCATCCTACCCCTACAACGAATAATCAACACCGCCGTTCGAGTGCTCTTTCGTCTCCGTCGCTTCGACCACACATCCACATATTTTGCCCAACTCTCCTGGCCCACCATCCACATCCGCATCAAACTCCGCCTTCTTCTCGTTACTTTTCGTCTCATCGCTGTCGGCTCCCCATCGTTCATCAACCTTTCTTTCTTAGACGATACTCGCCCCACCTCGCTATCGCTTCGTTCCTGTCATACCCTCTTACTCCACGTTCCTAATTACTCCAACAACTACGGTCTCCGATCCTTCCTCGTCGCCGCCTCACTCGCCTGGAATCAACTCCCTCTTGACGTCCGCCGCGCTCCCTCCTTTATCACATTCAAACACCTCCTCTGTTCACACCTTCTCGACACCTGATTCACAGTCTTGTTTTGTTGTGGTCATGTAAGCGTGCGCTGGCACGCATTTGCCACGTTAAAATAAATCGTTTTTACTAATCTTCACATAGTGAGAAGAATTAGTTCTTCACCTCGTAGAGGTCATTTTCTATCACTATATAAATTACCACATGGCAAAGTCCCAAGCGTGATGCGATTTTCACATCGGTCCTTAAATGTGCGAATTGTGGTGTCTAAAGAAATTGCATGCGCATAATAATATGGACAAGAACATGGGAGAGCTATTGCACATGCTCTCACGAAAAATGCCACATGAAACTTAATTATGTTGACGAACATCTTCTGGTAATTGATTGCATGCGCAATCACACATATGGCCAAACCGAAATTTATGAAATGCAGATAAGAAAGCTTATCCAGAATAAATTAGGAGTACAGGAGAATAATTTTGGAGTACGATGATGGTCTATAATGCATGCCGCGTGATTTGAGCTTGTCTTATGATTCTGGATATAAAAATCAGTTTTCCACCTTTGACTATCTCAAAAGTACGATATATCGGTACATAGGGAAGACACGGCCTTATTCCTTTCTAATGAGTTTATCCATTGATATTTTAGTTTATTTAAACATTTTTTATTTTGATATTTATTTTTTCATGTTTAATTTATGTTTATTTTAACATATTTTTGTTTATTTTAACATTATTTTATTTTAGTTTATTCAACGTGCGTCATTTTACACGTTTTCTGGGAATCAACGATCTTTACTAGATATATTCTTTACTTCTGATAAACAGCTTATAGAAAAAGTTACACATCTCGAACCTTTATGCGCATCGGATCACTGGATTATCCTTTTGGATTCCTACATTTCACTAGAATTTCATCCTTAATTTATCATTCAAATTCAATTCAATATTTTAAAACAAATGTGTCTTTAGTTGGTCAGCACCTTTCGATTGTGGGCTGGCTAAATCCTTTTATAGTGGGTGCCAATAGCGCGTAGAAACAGTTTCAAACTGTATTATTGGATTTGCTTTGACATTATTCTTCAAGCAAAGTTCAAGAAGTTTTAATGCATAGCAAGCCTTTGTTTGACAGAGTTTCGAAGAGCATTAAAAGTTAAACGTAATGTATTTATTAAATTTAAACATGGTCAACTAGCTCACAATTATTTTATTGCTGTTCGCAACCAGTTTACATCATTTAAACGGCAAAAACGATGAAATTTTGAGGAGCGATTGGCTCAATAATCTGTCTTTAATTCGAGCTCTTCGTTCAAGTATACAAATTTCAAAAATAGATGTTTGTGTGCATAAACTCATATCTGAATATGGAAAATCTTTCACATTAAACAATGACATCGCTAATGCTTTTGCCAATTATTTTAAATTGATTTCACAACACTCAAATTCACAAATAGCCAATATTTTAGCTGGATCTTTTTCTAGTATTATTCTTCCAATACATACCAAAGCCAAAAGGCTATTCAGGCAGAGTCCAAAAAAAGAAGAAAAGCAAATAATCAGTCAACGTAGCTAATTAGGGTATTCCAGTGGTAGTGTTGAATGGCGGCATTGTTCACGTATCCATTTGTAGCATTGTGATTTAAACGTTCTCAAACTGGGGGCTGCAACGACTTCCTCAGGCAACGAATTCCACATGTTAATTCCTCTCCTTGAGAGTCTATACACTTTTGGTAATCTGCCAAATCCAAATTTATACAAGACTCTGCTATGTCCCCGCAACTGACCTACCCGCCTAGTGATTATATCAGTGAGATAACCCACCGCATCATTCGACATATACCATAGACATAGCATTTCCAAGGATATGAACCTGTCACGTACCGACAACATCCCAATGCGACTTAGACGTACGTAATAGTCAATACCACTTAAGCCAATACAGATCCTCGATCCGCTCCTAAGAATAGACTCCAGGTCTAATAGTTCTTTCTTAGTGACAGGGAAACAAGCCGGAATGCAGTACTCTAAGTGTGGTCTGACGATGGAGATGAATAACCTCTTGAACATATGACAGCTTAACCTGAGGAATGCATTTTTAATACAATATAACGCCCTAGTAGCTTTACCTAGAAAGAAGTCGGTGTTCAACTTTGTTTTCAAGGATCGATTGACAATAATCCCTAAATCCTAATGATGAGCCACTTCCTTTAAGACAATATCTCCAATATAGTACCTAGAGTTTCAATAGTGCGACCTAGTTGCATGAGGACACATCAACATTCAACCGTAGTCCGGTAGAATCGCACCACTCGAAAGTCATTAGTGATCTTGCTTAAACAAGATTCCACATTCTTAAGTTCACGCCACATGCGAAATTATTCTGGAGCAAGCTCAAGGCAGCAACACCGAATATCGTTGCGGCTTGTGAGAGTTTATGTCCTGTAAAGTTCCGTGATGCCAGAGTATACACTAAGCCATACCAAGACTTGGCGAATATCATTGGCGCTGTTTTTACAGCCCAAAATATAAGATTGTGCTATTATTTAGCACTTGTACCGGACTTTAGATTATTAATTTACGTCATTAACAATTTGAATAGACTTGACGAAGAAGTAATACAGAATGAGATAGTTAGAAGGATGGCGATAGTTCTGCCGACGCTACCTATCGAAGGTAGAGTATTGCAAATTGGCGATATATGATTAATAATGAAGAGGTTAGACTAAACGATCGCTGACAAAAGAGAAACGACGATTATAGAAATGTGCGTAATGCCGAGTATATCAGATTAGATTACTACAAAGATCAATTTAAATCACCACAAACATTACCAGCATACAATCCAAGAGGACATTCTGCTTTCAGACGAATGATTACTGACAGAACAAAGAAAAACGTTGCAGCATCAAGAGAATCGAAGACCAATACCGAGTCAATTTCAAAAAGTTTAGATGTAACAAAACCTGACTATGATATACTTAAATTTGAATCAAGTACTCACTCGACACTTAAGTATCTTCCTGGTTCACCTAATTTATTGCCTTTTATTATGAAGACTGGCGAACAAGAAAACCCAGTTACATCTTCAGCTGCCGCACCTCTTGAATCACTTACGATATCTGCATATATACAAAGTACACCGCAAACATTAAACGCAGCAGGTGATGCACAATTTGTATGGACTAAAAGATCTATGGACTAAAAGCTTGATAGCATCTGGATCTGTCTTTGTCGCAATTGCAGCATTAAGACCTGTCAACTTAGGAGACTTCACCATAACTAAGACTGCTCTGCAGGTTGTACCAGCTACACTTGTAGCAAACAATCAATTAAGATTAGAAAGATATCTTACAATGGTAAATGATGCTTTAATGATTGGAATTATAATGGCTTGTATTGATGTATCAACCGATGAACAACTGACAGCAGCTATTTTAGCAAGATCACGATTATTCGTTCCAGCAATGCCAGCAGCCGTAAACGACGTAAACTATGGTAATGTACGACAATTATTTGATATTCCACAGCCTATAACAAAAGATAAACAATCAATAATACAGGTAATGATGCCTTTGGTTGTGATAGACATGATTCTTGGGGAATAGTAAATTTAAGAACTGTAACTATTGAAGCACTAGCCAATTTGTTCCAACAATTTAAAACGAGTTTTTGAAAAATTGATAATAATAATTTAGAACAATAATATCAGTTTGTAAAAAATCTGAATTATGATTTTTATCAACATTGATAAAAACTTGATATGTATACGACTATGGTTAAAGCTGCGATTGAGAATGGCGAGACTGACCAGTGTTTCTGCGACCTTGTCGAAACGTGCGCTACCGCCATCCGATTCACAGCAGGTCAATACAATTTGACCTTAGTCGATAGCTCCCTCCAACACAGACGATCTTGCTGGACATTGCCTTTATTTAAGAGTCCTTTCATTGACTTTCTTAACCTGAAGAGGGCGAGATTAATCCGCATTATACAACAGACTTAAATGCATTCATCAGAGGCTCAGCTGAAGAACAGTTCTTTAAGGTCGTTGTGACGGCCTGTATTATAAGCGTCAGTACCTCGAGCATATTGCATCGATGGTCATTTAACTCGAATTTATTACAACTTGCTTACAATAAGCGCGGTTATTGCGATTTGCTGAAGCCGTAACCTTTCTGGATAAGCGCATTAATGCATCGAACAGTAATCGTACGTGCAACTTTATGACATTGACTTCTCTATATATAAGTGATTTTGTAAAAGGACTCTGCCCGTTGGTTGTTTTCAGATTATGTCATTTAATATGGCGATAACGCACCCTATAACACCCATTGCTGAAAATAAACTCGGCAAGGCGAATGGCCAAGAAGAATACCGTATCCTGTTCCTCCGTAAGTCGTTTTGACATTTTTCAAGCGCTGGCCTACGATACGAGGATTCCTTGGAATGCCAGTCTCGTATACTGTTGGATACGAGACTGGATAATAAAATAATAATAAAATAAGATAATAAGATAATAAAATGGATAATAATAATTTAGAATAATAATATCAGTTTGTAAAAAATCTGAATTATGATTTTTATCAATATTCAGTTTTGGAACATAAATGAGCTCTCATCCATGTTTTAGAACATAAATGTGATAAATAGTAACATTAATCTGTTTTTTAGATTGTTCAATAAAGCCTCATTGGTCATTGTTTATAACAATTTATTGAACAATAGCATTTTCCGAATGGACAAACTACTGAAGCCGGATATTCTCAATGTCAGTACAGATAGCCCCAACGCAAATGCAGATTGAAGTCACTAGAAAACGCGTATGATTTCCTTTATTGCAGTCTTGGAGAATGTGACGGGTGCACAGAAGCTCCTATACTTATTAACTTGATCAGTTGATCCTTATACAGTTTAGTCAACACATGTACAACGTTTTACGAAACAGTCCAAGCATTGGAGTCACTCTTCGTTAAGCCACGCAATATCATTTACAACTGTCACTTACTTTCCACGAGCAAGCAGAGTGCGTATCAAACAGTCGATCAGTTTTTCCAAGGTCTTATGAACATGGGTAAAGATAAAATCTTTATGGAACGAAAAATAGTATTTTTATTTAATACAGCAAAACTTTAATGTCCGATATTTCGATAGCTACTGCTATCATCGTCAGGAAACCACAAAAAATTACTAAAGTTGCCATTTATACAAATTACAATAAAACATAGAAACAAACTTCAAAGAAAAACGTTACAAACACAAATTCACACACATTCTATACAAGGTTTTTTGTAAAAAAAACAAACTTCAAAGAAAAAACATTACAAACACACACACTCACACGCATTCTATACAAGGTTTAAAAAAACAAATTTCAAAGAAAAAGAACCGCAACCCAAGATTAAAAGGAAAAAATATATTAAATTACTCAAAAAAATTATCAAAAATTATAATAATGAAATAAAATAAATATCACGTAAAATTGATACCGAAAAACAAACAAATTAAACAAATATAATTAACCAAGTTCAATAAGGATTACAATTAAAAACTAATAGGAAATTTTCAAATTAAAATCAGATTTATTATTAGGTAAAATGTTATTCTTATTAATAAAATATGCCTCCTGTATTATACTAGAAAGATAACTTTCATATGATAAAATTGAAGCGTCATCAAAGTTCATATTATGACCTAAATTCAATACATGTTGTGATATAGCACCCACCATATTACCCCGTTTAATATTATATTTATGTTGTAATATACGCTTTTCCAATCCTTGTCCAGTTTGACCAATGGGCGCCTCAAAGGGAAATGATGATATTGACCTGGGGGTTCCGGCTCTGGATGGGGATAGTGGCGGGAGGGGCAACCTTCAAGCACCTAGCTCTGTCTAGGTTGGCTGCCTCCGTCCAACTTGTCTGACACAATGGTAAGTAAACGTGAGCCTTTTTCACTGAATATCATTCAGTGGAATTCGGGAGATGCTTCTGCCCTTAGACTTTTATCTGGTAGAGACGCAGATGTTAGAGGCCTTCAGGAGACGCGGTCTATCCGTCTTCCCCATGCCATAACTCGATTTACCTCTAAGCACATATATTCCCACTATACTCCGTACATAACCCCACCTCACTCATCTTCATCTCAAGGACTCTTGACCTTAGTTAAGTCTTCTTTAAGGTCCTCCCTCTTGCTAAATTACTCTTGTTCAGCCCTGTCTTGTTTGGTAGTTTCACTCGTTAAGAACGGTAAACGACTAAGTCTAGCTAATGTCTACATCCGTCTAGGGGAGATTCACAAGAACCGTGACCTCCTGGATGGTATTATTGATAGCGGCTATGACATGGTACTAGGTGACTTCAACGACAGAACTGGTCGTTGGATTAATGCAGCACTCCGCAGAGCCAGGAACGGTTATCTTATTCACAAACCACCGTCCCCACCTTTCATTGCACATCAACGAATTCACTCCTCGACTTATTACTGCTCCACGAGAGGTGGTTGTTAAAACCCTTCTGCACGGAGCAGTCGCGACAACATCTGTCCACCTCTCATGATCTAATTCGTTGGCGGTTAGAAGAGGATACGCTGCTTCGTAGAAGATTCCACTTTGACCCGATCAGAGTGGCTTTCTTCCAGGCAGCTATCCAACGCTTCCCCCGAATTGGTAATGAGAGTTTAACCAAATTTAATTCTTACCTCTCTTCGCAAGCTACCGCGATTTATCGACTACCTATAAAGGTCGCTTATACAATTCCACTCCGACAAAACTCAAGGTCCTAGCTAAACTTCTGAACCTCCCTAATCTCTCTTCCGCTAGACAAACCCTCTCGTCTGAATACTGGCGCACCAGATATTGGTTCCAACTGAGTGGGATAGGGCGAGTATTGCTCGTCTGAACCATTCTCAGTCTTCCTTTTAGAAGATATGCAAGAAGGAGAAGTTTGTTTGTTGGAAGGGTAGGGTTTTGGGCTGGATTGATAGTATAGGCCTTGATAAAGTTTTGGAGGAGTCACTAGCCCTACACAATTATGGAGCCACGCAATCTCCGTAACCAATCACGCCCTGGGGAGACTTCAGGAGTAGAGACTTATCTGTCACAGATATTCTCAACGCCTGGGGCCTCTTCCGGGCACCTCCAAATTCGTCGCTCCACTCTCTTCTCGTGTCTGTCAGCTATTATCAGCCGATCAAAGAAGGGAGGTGGCCGTCACAATGCTATTAGCCACCCCAGAAAATATCTGAATATGTCTAAAGTTCTGAAACCAGTCATATCAATCGTTAATTTTATCAAGACTTTTGGGCTGAATCATCGACAATTCCGACAATTTATTGAAGAGATTGGAGAAAATGACTGGCCTTATCATACTGCCGTACGTTGGCTTAGTTGTGGGAAAGTCCTTCAGCGCTTTTTTGAACTTTGAGCAGTGATCAGAATTTTTTTGAATGAAAAGCATCGCACTCTTACTGAATTACAAAACAACGCATGGCTGTGGAAGTTAGCATTCTATGTTGATTTGACAAAACATGTGAACGAACTGAATTTGAGATTGCAAGGAGAAGACCAGAATCTTCCTGATTTATACACTAATATCAAATCATTCCGGAAGAAATTGATACGGTTTCAATCACAACTACGAAGCAAATGTTTTTCACATTTTAAAACATGTGAAATGTTCAGCCACACCACTGAGACTGAGTTTTCTATAGATTTTGCAATCGAAACTTTGAGTTCTTTAAAAACAAATTTTGATACGCGTTTCTCGGACTTTGATTTCATTGCGAATCAAATTAAGATTTTCCAGAATCCTTTTGATGCTGACATTGAAACCCTAGCCTCTGAACTTCAAATTGAAATGATTGATCTACAGTGCAGTAATATAATTTAGAACAAATATCAAAACTCATCATTGTTGGAATTTTATAAGAGTCTTCCACTGCCACAATTTTCTAAGTTGCATAAATTTGCTCGTGGGCTACTTTCTGTTTTTGGCACTACTTATTTTATGAGAAGACCTTCTCCAAAATAAAGTACATAAAAAATGCTTACAGATCTAAATTAACCGACGAGAATCTTAAATCCATTTTAATAATTGGTACAAGTAAAATTAGTACACAACTTAAAACTATTATCAGTGGAAAATCTCAGTTACATAAATCTCATTAGTATTTGATATGTCATTATGCATGTAATAAGTTGTGTTTTAATTTAAAATGTATAAAATTTAGTTGGATTCATTTCAATAATTTGTTAGTTATTATATACTGAAGTTAAATATTCTGCATATTATACATGTCTTTACTCATTACAATTCCGTGTTTCTTTATCTAACTTATTACAAAAACAAAAACAATAAGCCTACAACAATGTTATTAGTAGTTAGCCAAGGACCATATCAATATAGATGTTATCTTTATAATTATTCAACATAAAATTTGAATACTTCAGTGAACTTAAGTTAATTTGCTAAAAAAATATGTGCTATAAAAGGAGTTTTCAAGTATGCTAGCTCTCCGCGGGCCAGAAAAAATCTGTCAGTGGGCCAGATGTGGCCCGAGGGCCGTAGTTTGGAGACCCCTGATCTAGTGGATGGGTCATTCTGTATGAACGCTCATATTCATGCACTGCTCGCTCTTTAATATTTAGTAACCCTAATCCGTCATGCTTTATGGGAAGTTGAAAGATAAAACGTCTCAAATCAGAAATTTCTCTTAATCCAGTTATTGATGTCAATACATTTGTCGATAGGATATCCTCCAAATCATTGAACCATTCTCCTTTGCATTTACACGTCCTGATAAGATGTGTCCATCTGTGTTGAAGGGAGAATACATACGCACAGTAAGCTACTTGTGGGTCGGAAATGGCAATTTCAGCCAACCGCTCTATGATTGTCATCCACTTACTTATATTCTTAGACACATTTTTATAAACAAATGAATCAATGCCAATAAAGGATCCAAGTAAACCCATGCCTTCTGTGATGTTAGTCCCGATGTCAGTAAAATAATTTGATTGTTCTAATATCACGCCCGGCTTTAATAATATATTGAATTTTCCATCATTAACATGAAAACCGTATTTCGGTCCAAGTTCTCCTACTATCTTAAGGAATTCGACTGCTTCAGAAACCGTACCAACAAAAGTTACATCATCTGCATACCAACGTTGAAATGCATTAGGCGAACGAGAATTGGTTTTTTATTAACGGAATCGACGCGCCTGCAAATGCAATCATAGACAGGGGGTCACCTTGAGTGAACCCTTCTTCAGAAAACAAAACGTCGTCTTCTATATATAGTTCCATATCTTCACAATACGTATTGTTCAATGCGGTTGATAAAGCAGGGCATATATTTATCATACTAGCATGTGCATTTTTGCGGTTAATTCGATTGAACGCGTTACTTGCATAAATTGTTAATATATATTCAGAGGTGTCGAGCTGAAATCTTGATCTAACACTATATATCGCATATTCTATACCGCAGCGCTGGCCTGCACACAGTTGAATATTCGAGGCGACTTCTTGAATGTAGTCAGAAACTATCCTTAAAACAGCCCTGCTAATGATTCTTCGAAAAACCTCACCAACCCTAATGGGTCTTACACCTGATAACTTGTCTAATGCAATCAGGCGTGAGTTGCGGTATGCTCTTAAGCAGTTGCTGGGTAGTTTAATCATTGAGATCTTTCGAGCTAAAACAGCCATCGATTCCGCTAACTGTCTGGAATCTTCACCAAATTCTGTAAGCAGTGATAACCACTGAAGTGAGTCAACTCCAGATGGTCCAGCTGAACCTGTTGTACGTCGTGCTTCATAAATAATTCTTTCTGCATCTAGCTCCTCAAAGCATTCCATATAAAACGGTAAGTTTGTCTGGTATGGGGAATTTACAATTACTTCATTTACTATACCAGCTGCTCGTGGATGTTTTTCTTTTAAAATATCTCGTACTGTCTTACCATTTATTTTCTCACTTAATTTTAGCACTCTCCCGGATTGGTAGTCAGGATCAAGTACTCTCATAGCCTGAACAGTTTTCCCTGATTTCATCAGTTTGCAAAACGTGCCCTGCCATGATTTATTGTGTATTTCCGGGAATGTGATAGACATTGTTGTATATCTAGCTTCTGACATTAGTTCATCCAGTCTCCCACTCGTCCAAAGTTTCAATCTGCGATTAAGTGTGATCCTAGCCACTTATTATTAATTTATTATTATTAATTTATTGCTAAAATGCAAAATGTCAGAACCGGCCGTGAGTACGCTGATGTTATTTGCCAATTGAGAAGAAATATTGGATTCGCCTTGGTACAGGCAGCTTCTCAAGCAATAAGGGGTAGTCGCTCCACAAGAGACAATCCCTATCATGTGAATGAATACGAATAAAGAACTTAATGACAATAACTAAAACTTTTACTAAGATTTTTTTATTTTGTGAAACTAAATTTTCTTTGCTCAAAAAATTATTAATTTACACCAGAGTGAGCAAAGCTCGTTACAAGGTGAGTCACAATAGTCACAAAGTAAAAAAAATGAAAAAATGTCATGTAATTTTAGTCACAAAGTTCTTCAATTGTCGTTTGAATGCAGTTTTTGATGTAGATGTTACTATGTGAGCAGGTAGATTGTTCCATACAGTGCGCACCTTATCTGGTAAACCTCTGCATACATCTCTGATGTGCCGTTTCGCCATGATGTGAAGGCCGTGACCTCTGAGTGTTGATTCCTTGCGGATGGGGAAGATATCTGTCAATGGATGATCACGACAGTTTACAGCTGCCTATGTCATCATCAAGTCTGATATTAATAGAGACTTTTCTATTGATGTAACGCCTAGCAAGTGAATTCTACTTTCAAATTGTAAGCCTCTTATCGAGGGAACCAAATGCGTTGCTTTGCGCGGCACCTTTTCAATATTCGTATGCTCAGTTTTTGATTGAGGATGCATGGCTTGCGATGCATATAACACGTAGCTCAGAATCAACAATTCGTAGTGGTTTAAATAACGGAATGTCGACTCTGAAATAGTTCTGCGTGGCATAGCAAGAATTTGTAAGCACTTAGTTTTGACAGCAACGGAGTTGATGTTTGTAGTTCTTCTACAGAATCCGCAGTAGAACGGTGGCCCGCCACAAATTTCCTGACCCAAAGCACAATTATTTGTTACTGATGTCCAGATTTGACAAACGCTAGCGGAGCATTCACTTCTATGTTCTCGAGCTTGCCGGTTTTATCGGTATCAACAGAGATTGCTCGCTAGGCTTTTGGTAGATTTTTCTTCTTGGCTCCCATTAAATGTAGGTTGCAATAGTTTTCAATTGTAGATTGGCCTGACGATTAATGTGTGTTTAAGCTCTTTAAATTTTTGTTCTCTGAATGAATTAACTTTTAATGATTCAACAAAAATAGAATATTTTTTACAAACGGATACAGGAACACATGATCAAATCAGCTAACTGAGTCTACGTATTTAATATAATTATAAAATAAACAAAACATAATAATGCTAAATCAAAATTTAATAATTAAATAATAAAATTAATAATTGTTTTTAGATTTTCTATAATTTAAATTAAGTTAAAATAAAAAATTGAAATTTAAAATAAACGTCATTTTTATGAATTGACTAATAAATAACAGACATTGTATCAGAATAAGAATTAGAGGTCATCAGGAGGAACTGCTATGCTATCAGGTTTCGGCCCCTAACTCCTCTACCCAACATAGCAGCGGGGCCAAATACATGCTAATGATGTATTTCCTCTGATAAAACTATCTAGTATCTTATTCTAATACAAAGTATATTATTTATTATCCATCCATAAAAATTTGCCACTTAAGAGTTTAAATTTATTCTTTATATTATTGTGTTGATTTATATATTTTACTATTTTCTGCTTGATGTTATTTTTATAGTAACCTAGTTTAAAATATGTATCTATTAAATTATTTAAATGATTTTGAAGAAAGCCAATATCATTACATATTGTTGCAATTCTTAAAATTTCATTATTTAATGTATTATATTTTATATTATATGGTATGCATGAATGCTCATGCAAAAATATGTTTCTTGTAAATTTAAATATGTCATCTTTACGATATAAATTAATAGTAGTTTTAGTTAATGTTAATTTAATGTTCATATCTAGATATACACCTTCTTTATCATTAATATTGGTTTTGTTAAGAATAAGGCTTTCTGGATAAATTTGCTCACTAATTGAATAAAAATTATTAGAATTAAATACACATATATCATCAATGTATCGAAACATATATTTCATATATTTATATTGTTTAGATTTAGTTTTTACACAGTTATGAACAAATTCATATCCTATAAAGCTTTAAATATTCTATAAAGCTTTCATATTCTATAAAGCTTCGAATATTGAATATTTGTTCAATATACTTAAAAAACATTTATAGAAAAACTTAAAAGGATGATTAAAAATGAAAAATGCTCAAATATGTATCTTTGTAGGGTAATAGATTCTGAGTTAGAGAAAGATAAAACTGTGCTTGAGAAATGTATAGAATCTCAAAAAATAGAAATAAGCTCAATGACTGATGTCATAACAGCTACAACTAAATCGCTTTCGCTAAGTTCTGAAAGACTACCACTATTATTTTCATCTATTCCTAAAATAGTTGAATCTTTGAACAATCAATACAAATTTAATGAAAAATTGTCGGCCAGATTGTCTGATTCAACAAATGAGATATTAGAAAGCCTTAAAGTCAAAAGTATGAAAGATCACTTTTTTAAAGTTAGTAATGATAAAAAATTTGAACTAAGTAGTGATAAATATACTACATATAGTCACTCAATAACTGAATTCAGTACATCTCATATGTTGTTGAATATGATAGGATTTGAGCGGTAAGATGAGGAAGATAACAATTCTTTTCTTGCTCAAATCCTCTCAATTAGGGGACAAAAATTACAGAGCCGATACAAAATCACATTTTCGGAAAACTCATAAAGACTAACAACGAAATATTAGCTATCATCTTATATTATTCCCTCGGTAATTCTTTAACAGAAGCTGTAAGATTGTCTAGAGATGTAACAGTTTCAAGTCAACTGTCCATATTTGTTCTGTAATCCTCATTATGAAAAAGATGAATGAATAAAACAATGAAACAATATGAATAATCTATGTGATTTTATCAATATCTTCAAAAACTTACAACTAATCTCGCCCATTTTAAATTATAATACTGTTATTTTAGCAAAAGAAATCAATTGTTTAAATAGAAAAATTCTTGAGGCTTATTACATTCATAAAAACTCCAAAACTAAACTATTTCGGATCACCGTTTTTCCTATTGAAATTGTGTTTGCATTGTTTAATGTAACTTCAAAAGTTGTATAGTTTTTTGTAATTTCAAAACTTGTAAGGCTTTCTGTTACTTCGAAAGTTGTATTGTTTTTATAATTTCAAAAGTTGTATGACTTTTGTAACTTTAAAAGTTGTATTGTTTTTTGTAACTTCAAAAGTTGCCTAAGTTGTGTTATTCAAACTCAAACAGCTATGTCAAAGAGTAAACTCAATCAAAAGCTCTTTGTCATAATTTACAAAAGCACATGCTTAATGTATAAATTAATGATCAATTCTTGGTAAATTCTTGATAAAATTTTAATGATAAATTATTAAAAACGATTGAATTTTTTCTGATGATAGAACAGAAGTTAGTAAAATATTAAAATTAAAAGTTTTATTTTTAGATCCAGCTTCCAAAATTTAATAAATCTAGCATTAGTGGTAGTTTGGTGCTAGCGGCCCTTCTGTTGATATCAGCTTGCACCAGCATTCAAACTATCAGGTTTAGTCGACAGGGAACCTTAAAAATTAACAGTGAAAATGTTGAGCGAAAATGTCAAGCTAAAATGTTGAGCAATATACACCGAGCAAGGATATAAACGAGAGATAACCTAAACATCAGTATTGGAAGATTTTCGAGGCATTCACGATTAGCTTCAAGGGCAGACCTGACGCTTTTAGAGTCAGGTATGCCATAAAGCTATAGACCATATTGGAGAATAGACAGAAGCATGATATAAAATAAATGCATAACACACACAAAGGAGAGTGATTCTAGCATTCGGGCGCGCAAAGTTGCGAAGATAATTTAGATGTGAGAACGAATCAAAGATACGAATAATTTGAAACGAATTCGATTGTTTTATTTTTGTAAATTAGTTTATCAGTACGACGAAGAGGGCGACCTTTACGTAATTTAAGAACTTAATTTTGAATATTTACGGATAGCTCGATTTTTTTGCATCATTCTCCAGCGAATGTGGGGGCTATCAAACGATTCATTAAAATATAAAAAATGCAGTGCAAAACTATCGAAAATTCCAATAGAATGCCTATTATTTCTACGAAGACAGATATTTCTTCTATTCCTACAAGCAAGGTAAATAAAATTTTGATTTCTAATTCTTATCCGATACAAGGGGGGACTTCTTCCAGTAAAGAAGCTCCAAACTTTAAACTTAAAATTTAAAGCACCACTTGAGAGACAAAAAGTATTAAACTTTCAACAGTAATAATAATATTTAACAGTCTTTTACAAAAATTCACAATTTTATACAAGGATAGAGTTATTTTCCACTCAATAAGATACTATGAGTAGGATATAGAGATATCCTAGAGATACTCTGTTTTACTGCCAAGCCAATAGATTAAACCTGAGTTTAAAAAATTCTTGTTCTATTAATGTACGACCCTTCAAATCTTAACTCTTTGGATAAAATTTGGCTTGGCTTACTAAGTGAGAAAATATATATGAATACAACATAGTTTCACATTCAGTCACTAAAAAGTCACCTTTTAAACTGATGTTTATAAACCTGGCTTTAATAGCCTAAAATATAATGTTCAACTTAGCGAAAAAACCAATGTTATCGATCTAGATCAAAATCAAGAAGACGAAAGACTCGTAATTTTTGATGAAGTCTAATTTAAGGTGTCAGATGGCATGTGTTTAGATCAAAATGATGAAAACATCAACATGGTGCCGAGTTTAGGACATCAATCTTTAGAAGTATTGAATATTCCAGTGAGTAAGTAATAAAAACAAATTGAAATTGGGCAACCTATAATAAACCTAACTTCAAATAAGCTGCATTTTCATAATATATCCAGAGAATGGACAGTGATAATGCAAAACAAAAAAAAACAAAAAACCCAATTGTTGTGAATTTTTCCGACTTAGCAAAGCTTCTCTATATACGATTAGTCAAGTCAAATTTTATATACTGATGATACCACAGAAACCGTGCCTTTTAATATAAAAATTCAAAAAACTGTTTTTCTTTAAAATTTTGATATTTTATACGTGACTCGCCAATGCCATAGTGAATAATTTTTTCGCCAATGGTATAGTGAATATTTTTTCTCCAATATCGCGCGTTGCATCATCGACGCGTCACTATTATTTTCTTAATGATTAAATCGCATAGTTGACATTAAAGTTGTATTGTCATCTGATCGGCATAAAAATATTTTCCTTTTAGAACATTAGCATATAATTGAATTTTCACATGATGATTAAATTCTAACAAGATTATTTTCACAAAGATTAAACTATAACAAGATTTAACGATTGCATTGATAAATCACAATATTCTAAAAATATGATTACACCATTTTAAGGAAATGATAACAACATTCTAGCAAAATGAATTTTACATTAATTAATTTATCAATTCAGCTTCACAATGCGGATGTCGGATGTGAATGCGCGTCGAATTCTGATATTCTCAAATCACTGGATTGTCGACACGCCTGTTCGAGATTTTGGCGTCACACCGGAGTCAACCACCTGCTTAAGTCCGCCCTGATATCTGCCGGATACCCATGCAGGCTGGGACCCATAGGATTATCGCGATCGGACGGTAAGCGCCATGATGGAACTACATTAGTCTCGTGAACCAACGATAAGCGCCTGGTATGGGACTTCACGTGCCCAACTACTTTGGGTCCAACCAGTGGCATTCAGTGGTTGCCCTGGCCAAGCAACAGTTAAATTTCTCAAGGACTTAGGACGACGCCTATCGAGAGCAACATGAGATTTCCGAGCCGGCCAATATATGACTCAGAGAATAGACATCGCTGTTCAGCTCGGAAACGCGGCATGCCTGTTGGAAGCTTCTCTGCTTTAGATTTTGTTGATTTATTTTTTATTCAAATTATTAAATGTATTTAAATAATAAATTCAACAAGATTTAACAATAATATTGCTAAATCACAATATTAACTTCTAATTGGCTATGCACCATTACATTTTTTGTATTTTTAATACTCATTTGGCACTACTTTGTTTTAAATGCAATTACGCCATTCATCTACGCTATTGATTTTTTAAATTGTTAATGATATTGGACTGTTCGTATTTGGTATTTTATTAAAAATAAGGGTACCGCGCTACAATTTAAACTTTACAGGGGATAAACAATATGACTCTGGCAGATGACTTTGACAGAATGCTAATGAAATTTTGTATTTTAGTCAATTCAATGATTTACTTCTTTTATTACAAATAACAATTAACATGCATACTGATCGATTAAAAGATTTCTGTCGTAATATATGGCTCGGCAAACTTATGCTACTGTGAAAATTACATAGTTTTTGTTTTAAAGAGTTTAGCTACACAAAGCACCTCATGAGAAAGCGCGAGTAGTATAATACATATTTTTGTAGATATACACTGTGTAATTGTTTTATTCGCATGCTTATCATTTCAAGCATTACATGTAAACAATTTCCATTTGACAAACAATTAAATATCGAGAATAATGATAACGTAATAAGGATTTAGACAAATCATTCTTTACAAAGTTTGGCTTGTAACAGTGAATAATAAGAACTTTAGTTAATGAATTAAAAGTAATTGCTAGATATGCCAAAATAAACGTAACATCAAGTAAACTCTATATTGCTAGGCATATCATTACGTATTTATAGCATTACACGATAGAAAAGTACTAATCAGAAAATACACAAGAGTTGTTTAAATCAAAGTTGTATAAATTTTTTGCTTTAAAGAGTTTAGCTACACAAAGCACTCCATGAGAAAGCGCGAGTAGTACAATACATATTTTTGTAGATATACACTATGTAATTATGTTTTATTCACATGCTTATCATTTCAAGCATTACATGTAAACAATTTCCATTTGACAAACAATTAAATATCGAGAATAATGATAACGTAATAAGGATTTAGACAAATCATTCTTTACAAAGTTTGGCTTGTAACAGTGAATAATAAGAACTTTAGTTAATGAATTAAAAGTAATTGCTAGATATGCCAAAATAAACGTAACATCAAGTAAACTCTATATTGCTAGGCATATCATTACGTATTTATAGCATTACACGACAGAAAATTACTAATCAGGAAATACACAAGAGTTGTTTAAATCGAATGTATGCACTTATTTAATAAAAAGATCTTGCTAATGATTAAATAAAAGAGTCATTTTATTAATTTGATGCGAAACTACTTCTTAAAGTAGTTTTCAAAGTATCAAATGATTGTTTGTTACTACCAATGAGATTATCAAAATAATTATATGCACAATAAGTATCAAAAACCAGTTCCGGAGTCATATATCTAGAGTCATAATAATTAGAATTATGAAGTTTCTATATTTGCTGAACCACGTAAATACTATTGCTGATCAAGTTCTTGATTAAATCATTATCATTCAAAAATGTGTAGCGCTATCGGAGGATCAAAGAAAGTAAACAGCTCAAGCAAAATGAATGAAAAAACGTCTGATTTTGGGAAAAAAGATGATATTTCTAAGATTGGCGGGGTAAGTTCGAACAATGAGACTGCAAAAAAGGTTAGTAATGATTTATTTGATAGTTTTGTTAATGGGAAACTTCTCTCTCCTATACCTAAAGAAAGGAATCTGTTAATCATTACATCCTTGACTCCCACAAAAACTGAGGATTTATTTAAGAAGTTTTTGAGAGGTTTTGTAGACAAATTTTGCCAAGTTTACGTCCGAAGCTTTCTACATCGAAGTAAATAAATTCCCATTGTGCAAAAAACAACTGCGCGAATAGTAGGTCCAAATTATTCCACAATTGTGAATCGAAGCAATCGATCGTTCATTGTTAATAACCGACATCTTGCAAAATATCCCTGGGCCGCTGTCCTAAAGAGCAGCGGCCCATTTCGATACAAAACTCCTTCATCTCCATTTACGAGAAAGCGCATGCGCGTAGAATCCGCGATCATTTAAGTAGGCGTAATTTAATCTCACCAGATTTCCATGGTTCGTTAAATGTCGCTCGGTCTATTTAGCTGTAGGTGAAGTGCATCGGTTCTGTCAGGAGAATAGTCATCAACTTGCTTGAAGGGCAAGAGAATATCGAGAGTGGATGTGAGTTCAGAGTCGAAAAGAAAGGCGAGATCGTGAGGAGATGATTTTGTTATTGTGGGTAATGATAGAGATTATTTGAGTAAGGCAGAGCGGAGAAGGGAGAGGTCAAGATTTCTCCAAAGGCGACGTAGAATTGTAAGTGTGTGAGGAGGGGTGTGGTTGTGAGTGAGATCAAGGGTGATAAGAAAGTGATCGGATAGACCAGGATCAGAGATGGACAGTGATGTGTAGGCAGCAAAATGATCGGGGATAGCGATGATGTCTAGTGCCCCACCAAGTATATGTGTGGGGGCAGTGGAGATTAGTTTGTAATTGTAGTTGGATAGAATGTTGATGAACCGGATGGAATCCGTGGAAGAGGGGCGGTCTAGGCGGATATTGAAGTCGCCTAGAACGAGTGAAGGGATTGAGGACAAAGCACAATGAGAAAGGAGGTCACCGAGTTCGGTAAAAAATAAGGCAGTAGGAGCTGATGAACCAGGACGGTATACAATGGCGAGATCTAGAGTGATCGGGTTAGAATAACGACAAGTGAGCAATTCAAAAGAGCAAGGACTGAAAGGGGGATTGATTTTGCGAAGAGACGCGGGGTGACGCGCGAATGCGACGATGCCGCCATGATTAGAGAATTTAGAAGGGCATGAGCTGAGGGGGCGGGCGGATTCGACTAGGGAGCAACCGGTAGAGATCAGACGGTGAATGGAAAGGTCGTCGGAATCCTAGTGCCAGGATTCGGTGAGGCAGAAGAGATCGATAGATTGCTTGGTGAATACGTTGAGGATTAGATCGGATTTATTGAGAATAGATCTAGTGTTAAGGAGACCGAGGCGGAAACCGTGTGTTGTGGCGAAAGAGTCTAGTGGAGAAGACACATAGGAGAGATGGAGCGCCATCGAATTTTTGGACGGGTGTGGACAACTTGAAAATTTCCGTCTATGTTTCGGATTGAGAGTGAGGTTTCGCCGTTTTCCTCGCGACGGCGTTTTTCGATGCGGGCTGAAGAGATTTGAGCGATTTTACAAGGGGCGCGATCGGGGAAAATTCGAGTGGTTGAAGATGACATGAGTTTGAATCGTTGAGAGAGGACAGAAGACGCGTGAGAGCGATGCTTGAAAATAATTTTTAGGAGAGAGGGCTGGTAAGGATTAGATTGAGAAGATTTGTTTAGACGGATAAATGTGACAGGAGAAATGTCCTTGAAAAAGGAAGGTTTATCCGCAGGGACAATAGACGAGAGGATGGATCTGAAGGCGGAAACATCGTAGTCTAGACGTGCTTGTGGAGATAAGGAGTTAGAAGGCGTGATATTAGTAACAATGACGCAACGATCGCGAGAAGCAAAGCGCTTCCGTAAAGGAGGACGACTGACGTGAGTAGGTGAGATCACGATAGAAGAGCTGGCAGTTGATGATTTGGAGGGATTTGGTTTGACGACGGGAGACATAGAGGATAATGATAATAAAGAGGGTGGCAAGCGATGTGAGGAAAGGTTATGAGTGGAAGGATAGTGGAGGTTGGTGGAGGTGATTTTGATTGATGGATGCAAGGTATTGAGAGACGAGACGGGAAGGACGGGACGTGGGGTGTCGGGGAGTGAATATACATTAGTTGTAACAATTTGCGGTTCCGTCACTGTCTCGGTAGATTTATCATAAACTTGACAAAATCCATCTTGCTGCGATACAATTTGCGGCTTTTTCACTGTCTCAGTAGATTTGTCAGAAATTTGAGAAATTCGATCATGCTGCGATTTCATTTCTAATTGCTCTAATCGTTTTATTAACAAGTTGATTTGTTTCGCCGCACAGAATCCGCAGTAGAACGGTGGCCCGCCACAAGTTTCCTGACCCAAAGCACAATTATGTGTTACTGATGTCCAGATTTGACAGCCGCTAGCGGAGCATTCCACTTGTATGTTCTCGAGCTTGCCGGTTTTATCGGTATCAACAGAGATTGCTCGCTTGGCTTTTGGTAGATTTTTCTTCTTGGCTCCCATTAACTGTAGGTTGCAATAGTTTACGATTTTTAAATAATTGTAAGTAGTTAATTGTAAGTAGTTCGCGTTAGTTGTAAGTAGCGAGCGGATGTCGTCGATGGTTGTCGATGGTTGTCGATAATTGTCAAGCGGATGGTTGTCGATGGTTGTCGTTAGTTGTCGTCGAAGGTTGTCGTCGAAGATTGTAGTTTGATTGTTTTACAATCTTGGTAGACAAGATTTTCCGCGAGCAAAGCGAGCGGAATGTAAGTAATGTAAGAGTTTTAATAACCAAGACTTATTTTAACGTGTTAATTTATTTTAATTAAAATAATAATTAAATAATAATTAAAATTGTTAAAAACGAAATTAACACAAAGGACTTTGTAATTTGTAAATCTGATAAAAGTAATTGTTTTGTTGTAATGAGTAACGCAGAATGTATAAAATTAGGTACGGATGTTTTTAACAATTCAAGATTTAATAAATTAAACGGAGACGATACATTAAAACGACATACAGTAATTAATAATTTTTTGAAAAGATTAATATAAATAATAAAATGGATAATAACATTTTAAGAACTTGTTTGTCAAAAAATGCGAAATCTGGTTATATGTACTTACTCCCGAAAATTCACAAAAAGAAACATTGTGCAAGACCTATTTTTGCATCATATATGACATATTCATATACCATATCAAAAATAATTGCGAGAAAAATTAAATCATGATTAGATATATCCCATTTTTCCAACCTTAAGGATGGAATTCATTTCTCTCAAATAATCCGTAACTATAATGTAAAGGATAAAGCGACGATTAGTTTTGACATCGTTTCGATATTCACTAATGTGGCCGCAAATAAAGCTATTAAGCTAGCGGCGAAACTATTAGAGGAAAATTCACACGACTCCTTTAAACTTTGTTTTGGAGAGTGGATCGAATTGCTTGTTTTATGCACAAATAAAACATTTTTTAAATTTAATGATGAGGTATATGAACAAAACAATGGTCTCGCAATGAGAAATTCTCTACCACCCCTTCTTAGTGAATCATATATGAGAAATTGGGAATTAAATAATATACTAAGATGGATGGAATTGTTATGTGGATTAGATATGTCGATGATACGTTTGCTATTTGTGATAACACAATTGATGTACAGGCCATATTAAGAGCAATAAATTGTTTTGATGAAAATATTCAGTGGGCAATAGAATTAGAATTAAATCATAGATTAACATTTTTAGATGTGGTCGTTAGTAGAACATCAAATGATATTTTAAAAACATCCGTTTTTTTCTAAAAAAATAAATAATCTAAATATTGTTTCGTGGAATATTAATGTCCGAACATATTGGAAAATATATGCTGTCAATTCTTTGTTTTTACGAAGTAAGATGATTGTTTCCGATATAAATCGCACTCAATTTTCACAGTATACGGTTCATTGCGAATTTTCTGTCGGCGACTTCAAAGACTTTCCAAGACTTGAAACTTTTCATAAAGATATCAAACCGTTCACATATTGTGTATTTGAATTTCTGTGATTGTTTTTGCTTGTCGCGCGCTTTGGTTGGTGTTGTAATTTTTTTCTTCTCTATTTTCTTTTTTTTGCACGTCATTTATAGTACATATAACACTGTTTTAAATTGTAATTCTGCTATGGAGACAGAAACATTGATCGAATGCTGTGAGGTGCATGAGACTCCATTATTCATCAATAATCCTCTTCATCCGATAAAAAAGAATCCTATATCATCCAATTAAATGGGTTGGGATGTTGAAGGATAGTGAATTTTTTCAAATTATTGGATCATTCATAAAATCTTTTACTGTAAATAAAGTTGTCATTACAAAAAATGATATATAAGGTTTCTTTTGGAATTATTATTTTCTATAGTAGAGATCAAAAGGATAACTTTGTGAAATATTGAAATATATTCATGAGAAGTATAGTAATGTTTCGGTTAGGGATATTTCACCGCATTCATTATTCATAATAAAAAATATACCGTCATATGCGGATAAAGGGGATTTGGAGGTATTGGAACATGAATTAAAAATTAAAATAGTAAAGAAGCAAAAATCTGACACTAATGAGGTTAGCTTTTTAGCTGATGCAGATATCGGTGATAGGGAAACGATTATTGACAGGCAGAATGCTCACGTTGCTGGTCAGGTTATAACTATCAGTCCGATGTTCAATGAGAGAGAGGAAATATATAAGTACCCCCCCCCAATGTTTTTGCTGCCAACAGTAGGGTCATTGTGCAGAAATATGCAAGAGTAAAGAAATAAAATGCGTTCATTGTTCGGAACTCCACGATTCCCGTGAGTGTACGAAAAAATATCAAAAAAATGCGCTAACTGTCTCGGAAGACATAAAGCGTATGATCACAGGTGTGATAGTTTTAAGAGTTACATTGAAAAAATATATAGTTCACGAACGAATGCATCTTCAGTCATTAAAACATATAAAGTCATAGATAATTTGGAAATAACATCAACAAATTAAGTAGTTGAAGAGGTTAAAATCTTATATCCCCACTATTCTAAGACGTCCATAACTTAACTAAGGAAATTCTGGGGCTGAAAAAAGAGCTTTATGCATTAAAAAATTATTCTCGAGTAGAAAAGACTAACATCATTGAAGAGAATTAAATTAATTCTTTAACTATTATGGCTGAAAAAATTAATGTATTAACTAGATATTTATAGCTAGACGATGAGAGTTTCTTTGATAACAGCTCAGAGAACAAAGAAGTGTGGAAAATACGAGCAAAAAGGAAAACATGACGAATAGTTTGAATTTTGATTTTGCAGTTCTTCAGTGGAATTGCGATACGATGAACAACCTTGATAGAATTAGGCATAAATCCGACGTAAATATGATATTACTTCAGGAAGCACGTAGTTAAAGGTTGGCCGTATCGGTTCCATGTAGTTTTGATGTGTTTTATTCGTCATTTGAGGATAATAACCGCTGAGAGAAATTTAGCGGCTGTTATTAAAAAGTATCACTATCCAGAATTAATTAATGCCCTGTTTAATGAAATAGGAAGTGCACGAATCATAAAACTCTATGTAAATAAGGTGTGTCTAAACATAGCCAATGTTTACTTGAAACCATCAACTTGGTTGAAAAAGCACAGAAAGAAAGTGATCAAATTTCTAATGCGGATTTTACAAAACGGAATAAACATTATATTTGGAGATTTTAACGATCCATCAGCATATAATCTTAGTATTATTTTAAAAAATAGAATAGAGATTTTGGTTCCGACGGAACCTACATTCTTGAGTGGATGAAGCCAGTCAACCATGGATTTTTGCTTTTGTCCCATATCAAGTAGGTATAATCCAAAATAGGATCGAAACTTTACACCGGAAGGCTGAATAAATCATGGTCACTTGGCAGTAAGATGGACAATCGGAGCTGATAGATTTATAAAAAAGAAATTTCAACCTTCAGTATTCACGATGGCAATGTTTAATAATTCAATCTCTATATTTTTAAACGCAGATAATTAAAAATATGCGTTAGAAAATTGTAATTTAAGTGTTGGTATTTGTAGAGCAGTTTTTCATTTTATTGAAAATTTTAACAGAATAAATTCAGTTTTAAATAATAATTTTATTGATTTTTAAAATTGCATTACAAATTTTATATTTTATCTTTTGGATAACTTTTCTTCGATAATTGAGCCAATTTTAAATAAAATTGTAGATTTTATAGTTTTGAGATTTCTTCGCAGTTTCTTAGACGTAGTTTTAGTTCCTAATCATCTAAGTAGACTAAACGGCTATTTGATAGAAATAGCGAACATGTACTTGTTTACCATGCGACACATTCATGCTCGCCATAGTCCGAGGTTGGCGAATATGATCAGGCAGTTTTGGACAGCTAAGTATAGTGGCAACGAACAAGAAATTGCGAAGATGCAAAAGGCAATTACAATTAGACAAGGGGTAGAATTTTATAGAGAAAAGATAAGGGAGTTAAACCAATTTAAAAAATTCTCCAAGCCATGGTGGAGTGTAATTCACCGCAAGACATTCAGGGATTGGTGAATTTCAACAGCAAAATGGCGTAGTAGAATGAGAGATGATGTTGTATGGGAGGAAATTAAGTCAAAGCATACATTTAATGCAGTAGAGTGGACTTCATAATGGGAATTGATTTGCAAAGTCAAATTAGCCAGTTTAATGTTGGACAAAACCAGTAAAGATATATCAGTAAAGGATATAATAGATGCATGACCTGCTTTCCCAATAACATCAAATAATGGGAAGGCGGTTAGCTATGCAGTGCTAAAGTTAGAAAACGAGGCTAACATATATTTAATAGCAGAAAATATCTTAAAATATAAATTCCTGGACTATCTCGATATTGGTTTGAGTAAGATTGCTATATTACCAAAATTTAGTTTTGTATCTATTGCTAAAGACACCAGACCGATATCGATATCAAACAGCATTTTGATGATTATTGAAAGACCGCTAGCTAGGATTTTAGTCAGGCATTATGAAAATATGGACTTACTTAATGATCACACCTTTGGGTATAGAAGGGGTCGTGGAACAATCAATGCAATAAGACACTTGCAAAACTTCATCACAAGAAGTGATCATCCGGCTGTAATATATAGTTTGAACGTTAGAGCTGCATTTGATAATATTATAAACAGTTTCGTATTAAAAACGTTAAAGGACGATAATGTACCCATTAACATAATTACTAGAATTGCAGCGTGTTTAGAAGCCAGAACATTTTATTTCAAAGATGATAAATCGGGGGAAAAGTATAAACTTATAAAAGGCATACCACAGGGAAGTCCATTGAACCCCATTTTGTATATGGTTGTGACCAAAGGGATTACGGATAACCTAGAGTCAAAATACGAATACGTGTGCCCGGCTGTATATGTCGATGACATATCAATAGTTTTCAAGCAAATGCACAGGAATAGTGTTTGCTAATTTTATATTAGACAAATTGTCAAATATCAAACAAATATTAGCAGATTCGGGTTTGGAACTTAATGTAAGAAAACTAAAATTTATAACACATAAGATGAGGGGTTTTTAAAAACCAAGAAATAAAAGATTTATAAATTCGCTAATAGGAGTAAAATCTAGAAGACTGTGTATATTGGGTTCAACATTCACTACGAATTTATCGAGTGTGTGTGATTTTAGCAGATTTATAAAGCTAGTAAAGAAGGGGCTAAAAGTATATAATAATGCCAAGAAATTGCAGCTAAAAGAAAGATATTGCTATACAGTATTCAATATTTTTGCTTTTTCTTCATTGTATTTTTATTCAAGAAATAGACCACCAGAACAACGAATAAAATTTTATGATTGCTTAAATTTATTAATGTTAAAAAGTAAATTTTGCCAATACGAATTTAAGAGATTTGAAATCTTTTTCGATAAAAATATAATGAGTGATAAATATATACTAATAGGATAATTTAAGAATGATTTTGTTAATCAAATTAAATCTTATTTAGCTTAAATATTTAATTACAGTTTAATTTTAATTTTAATTTTAGAATTTGTTGCTCACCTATTTCATTATAGAATTGTATTTTTCATTGTATTTTTGTTTTATTTTTATTGTTTCTCGTTTTGACTTTATGAATTTTACATCTTAAATATTTAGAAATGAAATAATCTGAGTGCATGTTTGACAGGTTAGTGCATAAACATTTAGGTTAATTATGTTTTGCGACCACTCACAAATATAGTAAGCAATGTAATACCAGTATTAAAGGAAGAATTTAAGAATAGTAGTTACAAATTTCATGTGAAGCTGACATCGACATTGCTTTTAATAAGGTGTCTACACGAATAGGATTAAGAAAAAAAAACCAATTACATAAAAACGGTTTTCCATCATGGGTAATTAAAACGGCTTTCTAGAAAAGTACCAAATCTGATTAAGATGTTGTTTTTGGTCCGGGACGAGAAAATAAATACATAGGATTGACATTTATAAATAATTTTTGGAATATTAATTTAAAAAGATTTGTTTCAAATAATAAAACATTAAATACTTCAAATATTGTTTTGCATAATAGTAAAATACCGAAACTACTCAACATTTTGAAAAAGAAACCCAAACATTATAATGATGAGTTGTTTATAAAATTCCTTGTTTAGAATTTGATAAAAATTGGGTCAAACAAGCCAACCATTAGATACTAGATTAAAACGACACAAATACACACTCAAAAAGGGTCTCAGTAGCGCTATTGTAGATCATAGTTTAAATTTAAATTTTTTTACTATAAACACACGAAAAAAACACACATAAAACACAATAAGACAAAGTTAAAAAGTAAATTATCAATTTATTATAAAATCATTAAATCGCATATTTAAAAATTGATTTATCAAATCAAGTAAAATTGTTGTTAGGAAGTATACTGGTGTATTTGATTTATAACAATATCATTAAATTAAAGATTCACTCACTTAACAATAAAATGAATGATAAGAAGAGTAAGAAAGTGATATCCAAAGAAATGACATATGACATGGATGATCATAAATCATAAGACATGGATGATCACATAAAAGAAATGACAGAAAGCAACTATTCTGAAGATCAAGAAAAAATTGTATCCTTGTCTATGGCAAATGAAACTGACGATTGGCCTCCTAAAAAATATGAATCTTTAAGCAAAAAAAAACATGTCGAATGAAAGAAAATAATTACCAACAAAACCTAAATCTATAACTCATTCTCTGATCACTAGTTGTAATATGGAACTTCCAAAGTTAATGTTACTTACAAATAGTAAAGTGTTCAGTGTTGTGAATGAATTAACTTTTAATGATTAAACAAAAATAGAATATTTCTTACAAACGGATACAGGAAAATATGATATAACAGGATGTTCAGTGTTTCGAATATTGGATATTTGTGCAATATTCTCAAAAAAACATTTATAGAAAGACTTAAAAGGATGATTAAAAATGAAAAATGCTCAAATATGTATCTTTGTAGGGTAATAGATTCTGAGTTAGAGAAAGATAAAACGGTGCTGGAGAAATGTATAGAATCTCAAAAAATAGAAATAAGCTCAATGACTGATGTCATAACAGCTACAACTAAATCGCTTTCGCTAAGTTCTGAAAGACTACCACTATTATTTTCATCTATTCCTAAAATAGTTGAATCTTTGAACAATCAATACAAATTTAATGAAAAATTGTCGGCCAGATTGTCTGATTCAACAAATGAGATATTAGAAAGCCTTAAAGTCAAAAGTATGAAAGATCACTTTTTTAAAGTTAGTAATGATAAAAAATTTGAACTAAGTAGTGATAAATATACTACATATAGTCACTCAATAACTGAATTCAGTACATCTCATATGTTGTTGAATATGATAGGATTTGAGCGGTAAGATGAGGAAGATAACAATTCTTTTCTTGCTCAAATCCTCTCAATTAGGGGACAAAAATTACAGAGCCGATACAAAATCACATTTTCGGAAAACTCATAAAGACTAACAACGAAATATTAGCTATCATCTTATATTATTCCCTCGGTAATTCTTTAACAGAAGCTGTAAGATTGTCTAGAGATGTAACAGTTTCAAGTCAACTGTCCATATTTGTTCTGTAATCCTCATTATGAAAAAGATGAATGAATAAAACAATGAAACAATATGAATAATCTATGTGATTTTATCAATATCTTCAAAAACTTACAACTAATCTCGCCCATTTTAAATTATAATACTGTTATTTTAGCAAAAGAAATCAATTGTTTAAATAGAAAAATTCTTGAGGCTTATTACATTCATAAAAACTCCAAAACTAAACTATTTCGGATCACCGTTTTTCCTATTGAAATTGTGTTTGCATTGTTTAATGTAACTTCAAAAGTTGTATAGTTTTTTGTAATTTCAAAACTTGTAAGGCTTTCTGTTACTTCGAAAGTTGTATTGTTTTTATAATTTCAAAAGTTGTATGACTTTTGTAACTTTAAAAGTTGTATTGTTTTTTGTAACTTCAAAAGTTGCCTAAGTTGTGTTATTCAAACTCAAACAGCTATGTCAAAGAGTAAACTCAATCAAAAGCTCTTTGTCATAATTTACAAAAGCACATGCTTAATGTATAAATTAATGATCAATTCTTGGTAAATTCTTGATAAAATTTTAATGATAAATTATTAAAAACGATTGATTTTTTTCTGATGATAGAACAGAAGTTAGTAAAATATTAAAATTAAAAGTTTTATTTTTAGATCCAGCTTCCAAAATTTAATAAATCTAGCATTAGTGGTAGTTTGGTGCTAGCGGCCCTTCTGTTGATATCAGCTTGCACCAGCATTCAAACTATCAGGTTTAGTCGACAGGGAACCTTAAAAATTAACAGTGAAAATGTTGAGCGAAAATGTCAAGCTAAAATGTTGAGCAATATACACCGAGCAAGGATATAAACGAGAGATAACCTAAACATCAGTATTGGAAGATTTTCGAGGCATTCACGATTAGCTTCAAGGGCAGACCTGACGCTTTTAGAGTCAGGTATGCCATAAAGCTATAGACCATATTGGAGAATAGACAGAAGCATGATATAAAATAAATGCATAACACACACAAAGGAGAGTGATTCTAGCATTCGGGCGCGCAAAGTTGCGAAGATAATTTAGATGTGAGAACGAATCAAAGATACGAATAATTTGAAACGAATTCGATTGTTTTATTTTTGTAAATTAGTTTATCAGTACGACGAAGAGGGCGACCTTTACGTAATTTAAGAACTTAATTTTGAATATTTACGGATAGCTCGATTTTTTTGCATCATTCTCCAGCGAATGTGGGGGCTATCAAATGATTCATTAAAATATAAAAAATGCAGTGCAAAACTATCGAAAATTCCAATAGAATGCCTATTATTTCTACGAAGACAGATATTTCTTCTATTCCTACAAGCAAGGTAAATAAAATTTTGATTTCTAATTCTTATCCGATACAAGGGGGACTTCTTCCAGTAAAGAAGCTCCAAACTTTAAACTTAAAATTTAAAGCACCACTTGAGAGACAAAAAATATTAAACTTTCAACAGTAATAATAATATTTAACAGTCTTTTACAAAAATTCACAATTTTATACAAGGATAGAGTTATTTTCCACTCAATAAGATACTATGAGTAGGATATAGAGATATCCTAGAGATACTCTGTTTTACGGCCAAGTCGAAAGATTTAACCTGACTTTAAAAAATCCTTGTTCCATTAATGTACGACCCTTCAAATCTTAACTCTTTGGATAAAATTTGGCTTGGCTTACTAAGTGAGAAAATATATGAATACAACATAGTTTCACATTCAGTCACTAAAAAGTCACCTTTTGAACTTATGTTTAAAAAACCTGGCTTTAATAGATGTTTCTTTATGTCTTCTCACGCTGTTAGTAATGTCTCATGAGGTTTTCCGCTCGAGAACTTTGATCATGTGGTAATGCGTGGTAAGGTAACCTTACCTTTGCTAAGGTAAACCTTAGTAAAGGCTAAGGTTTCTCAAGCTCCTCGTCTCTAGTTTAACCAGCATAGTTTGCCTCGACTAGACTCTTCGGTGGGTGAAATACCCCCGGGTGGTTTAGTAGGAAGGCGGCGTGTTGGATTGTTTGGAGGGCTCAGATTTCACTGGACCTGTGGCCATGAAGATAGATTGAAGACTTCAAACAAACTGAATTAAGATATTTCTGACATGTTTTTTGTTATTCGTTTTTTTAACTGACATCTATTCTCATGGGCTGGGTCCATTTTTCACATTATGTGAAAAATGGTCCTTTTTTCACATAAATTTTTTACCCTTAAAATGAAAATAAATCTCACTGGGAAAATAATAAAGAGCAATAGAGGAGGTGATAAAATAGCTTATGAAGGCTATTTCTACAATTACACAAAGACCGAGTTGGGCAAGAAGCATTGGCGCTGCAATAAGCGAGGGTGTAACTCAATATTGAAGACGGATATTGGGAATGTATTGTGGGATGTAGTAGGTGTTCATAACCATCTAAGAGATGAAGTTAAATATCATCGAACACTTCTCAAAGAAAAAATAAGGACCAGGGCTTTGAATTCAAACGAATCATCAAGGAATGTAGTCCTAAATGTTATTAAGGATAATCAAACTATAAAGGTTCCTCTAAATTTGAAGAAACTTAATAGCTATGTAACAGATGAAAGAAGGAAAAACAACTTTACAACAGTAAAAGATTACGACATTCCTTTGGAGCTCCAAACTACTACAGATAATAAGAAGTTTTTATTTTTTGATAGTGGAGTTAAAGATAAGGATAGGGTCGTAATCTTTACAACTGAAGCAAACATCTCTCATCTTGAAATATCAAACATTCTACTTTGCGATGGAACATTTAAGACAGCCCCTTCAACATTTGAACAGTTATTTACTATTCAGATAAAGGTTAGGGGAACGTTTTTGCCTGTGATGTACTGTTTCATGAAAAATAGAAGAGAGGAATCGTATGACAAAATATTTGGTTGGATAAAAACAAACTACCCAAAGGTTACTAGTAGTCAGAAATTTATCATTATCGATTTTGAATTGGCAAGTTATAACTCCTTACATTCTCATTTCGATAATTCTACATTATATGGATGTAACTTTCATCTTGGTCAAATTGTTTGGCGAAGAGTTCAGATGTTGAATTTTTCTAAGGAGTTCATCAATAATCCTCAAACAAAGCTTCTAGTTAAGATGATACTTGCATTATCCTTTGTCCCGCCGTCTGACGTGTTTATTGTGGCTGCAAGGTTAAAGAATTATATAATCGAAGAAAGATCTTTGGATGTTTTAATGCTTTTTGAATGGTTTCAGGGTGAATATCTATCGAATGAAACTTGTAACAAAAAGATATCATTTTGGAATGTTTACGAGAGAACAGAGATGAATATTCCCAGAACCACCAACTCTCTTGAAGGTTACCATAGGCATCTAAATAGCTTGATTGATAGTAAACAGAGTTCTATAATTCCAATTCTAAATGAACTAAAAAATGAACAGTTAATCGTGGATAACAAGATTTTACTACTTCTTCATGAAGATATAAAAATACCCGAAGATCCCGTGAAATCCCTTTTGGCTTCCTACAAGTTGCTTCCAAGTATAGATTATCTCAAGCATATTGCTCTGAATTTTCATTGGAAACTTGACTAATAAAAATTTTATTTAATTTTTTTACCCCTGTTTTTCATATGTGCAAAAAGGACCATTTTTCACATTATTTGAAAAATGGTCCTAACGATTCTCATGTATTATTTGTTAAGAAAATCTTTATATATTTATAAAACTTATCGAAAAAATGTGCAGCACTTTCGGAGCTTTAAAGGATCTAACGGGAGCGCAATTACAAGCAAACTCAACGGAATTGCAGGTTAGTGAATTAATTTCCCATTAAATATCTTCTATGAAGGAACTTCCTTTCATCGAAAAATCGGTTAACATGGTTGTCATAACACCCTCTGTTCCCATGGATACGAAAAACCATTTCAATTGCTTCCTGAGAAGCTAGAAAAATTTCCGAGGAATATAATTCTTTTTAATTTCGCAAAGACAGTTGGCACTAGCTACCGTGTGTCTTTCGTGTCTGAAGACCTGGCGAAAGACTACATCAAATTCGGCCAACAACATTGAAAGATTCAGCTATTATAAGTTTTAAGCCTATACAGGCAATAATTAAGATCACCAATATACTTTTATCCATTGATAAAAAAGATATTCGTGAACTCCAAGCCGAATTGCAGCTTACCAATTAAATCAGCTAACTGAGTCTACGTATTATTATATAATTATAAAATAAACAAAACATAATAATGCTAAATCAAAATTTAATAATTAAATAATAAAATTAATAATTGTTTTTAGATTTTCTATAATTTAAATCAAGTTAAAAAAAATAAAAAATAAAATTTAAAATAAACGTCATTTTTATGAATTGACTAATAATTCATAACTTACAATTTATTAAGGGGAAAAATAACTGTCTTCTGCCGATCGCTTTTGCGAAAACAAGCTTGGACAATGCCTGTTTTCTGGCTAATTCCAGTTGCAACCCCTTCATGGGTTGCAATTTGCGATTCACTCTCTTGTGCAAGGACGAATATACATATCCACACTGTAACCAGTGCCACAGCTGGGGGCACTGGGCTTCGTCTTGCACAAATAAAGGATGCTGTGGTATCTGCGCCTCACAGGACCAAGATCATCCTACCTCATGCAGCATTGCTTCATGTTGCAGAAATTGCAAACAACAGCATCCGGCGTGGTCTCGAAAGTGCTCCAAATTTAAGGAGTACCAAAAAAGCACGTGACTGCTGCGACGATATGTTCCAAGACTACCATTCATAGCTATAACGGGACCGCCAGTGATATTGGGCTGGCCATTAAAGATATCATGAGAATTATAGATACTAAAATCTCGGAACAAATGGCGCCCATAATGACGCTTCTAAAGAAATTATATGACGTCATCTTTACGCCAAACATTGGAGCAACACCCGAAAACCGAGAAATCGAACAAGCGTGCCTCATCTATAAAAACATCTCCCGTCAAACTTCAAGAAAAAACGCCAGCAATGAAGCGGCATCGCAGTCAGTAGCACCAAATAAGCTGATGTGTATGAATTCATTATAGGCAGTCGCTACACAGGGAAATTAAGAAAACGCTCGTGGGCAAATGCCTTCTCCTGTTGGAACGGGATGTGGAAAGAACGACCTTTACGCCTCTAGTTTCGACTAGGCGGAAGGTCGCCCACTCCAGCTAAACTAACACAATGGGAAGTAATCAAGAGCCTTTTTCACTGAATATCCACTGTGTAGCCAATATCTACATCCATCCAGGGTAGATTCACAAGAACCGTGACCACCTGGAACGCATTTTAGGTAGTGGCTCTGAAATGTTATTTGGTGATTTCAACGAAAGAACTGATCGCGGGATTAATGCAGCGCTCCGCAGAGCCAGGAGCGACTATTTTATTCACAAACTGCCGTCCCCTACCTTTCATTGCTCAACAACAAATTCTCTGCTCGATATATTACTGCTTCATAAAATGTAGTTGTTGAAACCCATCTGCACGGAGCAGTCACGCCAACAACTGACCACCTCTCATGACCTAATTCGCTGGCGGATAGAAGGAGATACGTTGCTTTGAAGAAGGTTTCACTTTGATCTTATCATAGTGACGTTCTTCCAGGTATCTATCCAGCTATTCTGCAAAATTGGGAATGAGAGTTTGACCGAAATTAATTCCTACCTCTCTTCGCAAGCTACCGCGTTGCTTTCGACTGCCTATAAAGGTCGTATATACAATCCAATTTCAACAAAACTCAAGGTCCTAGTTAATATGCTAAACCTTCCTAATCTTTCTGTTTCCGCCAGGCAGGTCCTCTCGAATGAATACTGGATCACTAAATATGGGTTCCGGCTGGGGAAGGATAGGGGGAGTATTGTTTACCTTAACCCTTCTCAGTCTTCTTTTTGGAAGTTATTCAAAAAAAGTTTGTCTGTTGGAAGGATAGAGTACTAGGCTGGATTGGTAGTATAGGCCTTGATAAAGTTTTAGAGGAGTCACTATCCCTACATAATTATGAGCCACTCAATCACCCCAACCAATCCCGCCTTGGTGTGATTTCAGGAGTAGGGACTTATCTGTTACAGATATCCTTAACTCCTAGGGGCCACTCCCGAGCACCTCCAAATCCTATGCGTCACTCTCCACTAAGGTCTGTCAGCTTTTAACAGACAGTCAGAGAAAGGAAGTCGCAATCACAATGCTACTAGCCTCCCCGTTCGACATTGCTGGCATTAATATCAGCCGTCGCGTATTTTTACCAAAAAAGAAATCGATTACATGTCCTAAAGATCTGCGGCCCATTTGATACAAAACTCCCTAGTCACCATTTTACAAAAAAGCGCTTGCGCGTAAAATCCCCGACCATCTAAGTAGACGAAATTTAATCCCACCAGGTTTTAATGGGTACGCAAAAGATCGCTCGATCCATTCAGCAATAGGTAAAGTGCATCAGTTTTGTCGGGATAATAGCTATCAACTTGCTGTGGCTGTTTTCCTTGACTTTTCTGCTGCATTGGATCGGCTTAAGGGCTCAGATCCCTATGGTACTGAGACCATAGTAATAAAGAAGACGGATTTGTTAGACTGATTTTTACTATATTCACTTCTTTCCTTTTCTCGCATGTCTTATTATTAAGTTTTTAGAAGTTGTATGTATTATTTAAGAAAATCTTTATTTATTTATAAAATAATGATGATGTTCTTATTTGTTCATATAATATTGCCAAAACGATCGCTAAATCGGGTAAGCCGCATTCAAAAGGAAAACAACTTATTTTGCTTGCTATAGAATAAGTCTTGCGTACTATAGTACATCATAATTCCCCAAATTCGGTTACAAAAACAAGTCCACTTAGTAATAACCCTTTACAAATAAGAATTGACAAAATGTGTTTAGATACTGAAGAAATAATATGTGAGGCACTTAAAAGGCAACATTTTAGTTTACAACCTGATGAATTAATACTACCGGGAAATGAGGCACTACTTCTGGGATATGCACGTATTATTAAAGACAATAACGTTCTTTAGGAGCTGCTATTTGCAAAGAAACTTTAAACCGACACTCGAGGGGATACTATTTTTACGGTTGTGGATCAGTTTTTTAAAGAAAAGATATTCCACTGAGCAATATTATTGCTTGTGCTACAGACGGCACCCCCCGCATTAATATGTAGGCACAAAGGGTTTCTTGGTTTATAAAGAAGGATGTTCCGAATGTTTTTACAATACATTGTGAATTCATCGGCAACATATGGTTGCTAAGAATTTAAGTGATTAACTTAACAAATCCATCAATGTTATTATCAGGGCAGTGAATAAAATAGTCTTATCTTTAAATTCCAGAATGTTTCGAGAATTTTGTAAGAAAAAATGATCAAGAATTTGAGCGCCTTATATTACATACTGAAGTAAGGTGGTTGTTCAAAGTAAACTGTTTAAAACGATTTTATTTTTTGTTTAATAGCATAGTGAAATTTCTATGGGAGCATAAAAGTAATGATTTCATTGATTATCTTTTGGAAAACAAAACAGATATTGCATATTTAACAGATATCGGAAACCATAGTTGTTGGAGTAATTGGGAACGTGAAGTAAGAGGGTATGACGGGATGCAGCGATAGCGAGGTGGGGCGAGTGTCGTCTAAGAAAGGAAGGTTGATGAGAGATGGGGAGCCGACAGTAATGAGACAAAAAGTATCGAGAACAAGGCCGAGTTTGATGCGGATGTGGATGATGAGCCTGGAGAGTTGGGTAAGATATGTGGATGTGTGGTTTAAGCGACGGAAACGAAAGAGCACTCGAACTGCGGAGTTCATTATGCGTTGTAGGGATAGAATGATGAAGTTTGGAGAATTGGCGAAAATGCTAAGGCAGTAATCGATTTTAGGGAAAAGAAGCGATGAAAGAAGATAAGTACAGGAACCGAAGTCGATAAAAGGGCGGATACGGCAGATGTCACGGAGAATTAAGTTAGACGATCGAACCTTGTCACGGATCAAGGGTTTGAAGGAAAGGTGATCGTCGAAATGGAAACCTAAGAAATTGAGATTATGGACTATGGGGATGATTGATGAGGCAAAAGATACAGAGGGAGGAGATATGTTAGGTTGACGGGGAAGGATCCACATTATTTTGGACTTGTCTGGGTTTAGAACGAGACAAAGATGGGAGAGACGTTTGTAGATAGAAGAAAGACAGTTGAAGGCAAAAATTGCGATATCGTGTATGCGATGGGCGGGTGCATGATCATATATAAGTTTGTCATCGGCGTATTGCATGACGTTAAAGGAGTGAGATTTGATAAACGGAGAGAGATCGCCAATTTCTCACTTTCTCAATTAGAAGAGAGAAAAACAGGGTACCTAGGACTAAACTTTCTGGGACCACGCAGAAAATAGGGATGGAAGGAGAGGATGATGAATTTAAAAGACGCGAAAAGAACGGTCGGATAGATATGATGTAAGCCATGCCACGGAGGAGGAAGAAAATCCGTAATCATAACGAAGGCGAGGAAGGAAAATAAAGTGGTCGACGATGTCGAAGGCGGAGTGGAGGTCGAGGGAGATGACAACACTATATAGAGCCGTGTCATGAGAAATGAGTAGGTCGTTGTAAACTTTTATGCAGGCGCTTTATGTGGAATGATTAGAGCAGAAAGCAGATTGGAAAGAAGGGTACAGATTGAATGAAATATATAAATGTTGATCTGTATTAAGATAAGGCGCTCTAAGAGCTTGGAAAGAGTAGGAAGGACTGAAATCGGGCAGTAGCTAGAAGGAAGTGAGAGGTCCAGCGATTGTTTATAAAAAAGGAGACGAACGATGTCGGATTTCCAGTGTGAAGGAAATATACTACTACGGATGGCGAGTTAAACAAGTTTGTGAGTAAAGGGGATATCGATGAGCATATGGATTTAAGTATAGGGGTAGGCAGGGGATCGGCATGTAAGGTTTTGTTAGGCAAGGAGATGATGACAGATTAGACTTCGGCAGGTGAGATAGGAAGATAAAAGAGTTCCAGGAGGATGAATGGAGGCGAGTAGCAGTGAGATGGAATAGAGACGGGGTTGTGAGAAAGCAACGTGGATACTTTGGTCTGAAGAAATGACGAATAATCATGGGGATTGATGTTGCAAGACGAAGAGAAGCGAGAAAGGATTGAGCTAAAAGTATCCCAGAGAAACTTAGAGTTTAATGAAGTGTTGATTTTATGCTGCCAGAAGGAGTTGCATTTGATACGTAGTCGGTGGAGATGATACCGGCGAAGAGCAAGATAGGAATCACGGAGAGACGGAGTGAGTGAGCGGATCTCACGTCTGAGAGAGCGGTGATAAACTTGAAAAGCATGACGGAGTTGACAGTTTGAGAGCATTTATTGGATGTATAACCATGGGGCACGGTGCAAGCGATGATGAGGGTGAGGCTTGAAGGGCAAGAGAAGATCGAGAGTGGATGTGAGTTCAGAGTCGAAATGAAAGGCATGATCGTGATGAGATGAAAATGTTATTGTGTGAGAAGATAGAGACGATTTGAGTGAGGCAAAGCGGAGAAGGGGGATGTCAAGATTTCTCATAGGGCGACGTAGGATGGTAGGTGTATGAGGCCGGGAGTGGTTGGAAGTGAGATCAAGGGTGATAAGAAGTTGGTCGGATAGATCCAAATCGGAGATGTACAGTGAGGTGTAGCCAGAAAAACGATCGGTGATAGCTATAATGTCGAGTGCCCCGCCAAGGATATGTGTGGGGGCAGTGACCCCACTGCCCCCACAGAGGTAATGTATACGAACTGTATACAAGTGCATACAGTTCGTATATCTCTGTGCGGAAATTTCTGCGATAGCTGATACGTTGTCTGCCGAATCTTTTCTCGATATTCGGAACTCTAGAGGTCGTGCATTTTGACCGGCACAGTCAATTCACTCCTGTAAAACTGCGTGAGTTCTTATGAAGCAATTGTACGAATATTTCTCACACAACACTTTACCACCCAATCGGAAACGGTCATTGCGAGCGCCTGAATTGAGTGATATGGAAAACTATCCAACTGGCTACTAAAACCCGAGGTCTTCCTCAAACTCAATGGAAACAGTATTAGATGCGGCTTTACATTATATATGATCTTTACTGTGCACTGTGACTAACTCTACTCCTCATGAACGGATCTTCAACTTTTCAAGGAAATCGAGCAACAGATACGCTATCCCCAGCTGGCTAATGCCTGATCCTGCTTTCATGCTTGACAAATTCTAAATTTGTCAGATAATAAAAACTATAATTAATTAAACTATACCTATATATAATCAAACTATACATAATCTAACTATATTAATCAGATAATAAAACTATACCTATATTATATTGGAATCCAAAATTACATAAAAATCCAATAAAACCTAGGTTCATATGTAGTGCTTTTAAATGTACATTAAAACCACTTTCTGTTTATGAATAAAATACTTAAAGTAATTAAAGTACAATTCTAAAAATATTGCTGAGTAATCGACATTAATACTGGTATAAGTAAAGATTATAATTGTGGAAATTTAAGAGATAGAGATATAAAATCAAAACATACAATAAATATATCCAATTATAACTATCTACTTACAATCATTGGATATATTGTATTATTGAATACATTGGAAACACAAGAACAACGAGGAACGAGGAACGAAATTACAAATGACAAGAGGTGGGCCACGTAAAGCAGCTGTTGTTCCTTCTAAGCGAGATGATGACAACAGAACGTTTAGTAAGACAACATGAAAGTCGGTCCAACGACGAGCAGGCCTTGCAGGTTGATACTGTTGATATGTCCCACGACAAATCAACAACAGACTGAAGCTGTTACCGTGACATAATATGTCCTAATTCACAATGTTATGTTTGGATTACTGTCTGGATACCACGTCAACTACCTGTCAATTTCCTTGATAAAGATTTTATTTGTGTATTTTGCGCAGCTACTTTACAGACAAACGTTCTTAAACTTCAAAGACAAGTATGCTCGTTGCTATAGGGTAACAGGCTACCATCACCAAATAGTTCTTATGCCCAGCTAGATTTAGTGTCACGTCATGTTCCAAATCGTTTAACAAGCCAAACAAATGATACTGTTCGATATACTGTTTGCAACCATTCGATTTTTTTGTGATGACATTCCCGGAATGTCATCACAAAAAAATATAACACGCAACCAGTAAGGTAGATTGTATTAGTGCTTTTCAAGAAAAGCGCAATCGTATCCCTTGTACATAGTACTGGTCGTTCAAACGGAACCCATTCAAATGTTGCTTGTGATAGAAACAAATGCATTTTAATTGCTAACATTAAGGAGTCCGATGCCCTAAATAATCAGGTCAGACTTGATAATGATTTAATCCATGTCCGATCTATTCTAATGACTGTCTTAAATGGACCATAATCTTGTCAAGCTGTGAGAGATATGCGTCTCAGAGCTGTCTTCCGGCTAGGTCGTGCCCCTTCGTCCGCCAACGATCGACCACGCCTCCTCAAAATTGTATTTACTTTATGTGAACTTGTGCAGCTCATACGTCGTAACTCATTTCACCTGAAAAGTCCGGGCATCTGTATTCTTAGAGACCTGGACCCCGCTGATCGTACACGTATATCAATGGCAAAATCGGAACTAGCTCAAAGACTGGCACATGGTGAAAACAATTTAACAATTCAGAATGTTCAGGTAGTGCAGCAGCGCCTCCACATTGGCTGGCAAGGCCTATTGTTGAACACAGCAGATATTGCTTGTCAGCGTGCTATGGCGCCAACCGCATGCCTACAAAGTGCATCTACCAAAATTTCATAAGAAGCTCTATTGCCTTATTTAAGTCGGGAACTCCAAAAAGTTCGTTATCTAAATGTACAATAAATAAAGCTTCCCACCAAATTCTATACTCTAATGTGCGTAGTATGTTTAATAAAATTGATGAGATTGGATTACTGATTCACGACTATTAACTGATGACTGCAGCTTTTACAGAATCGTGGCTAAACCCTTCTATTTCCGATAATGCAATTTTGTTAAAAGGATATGTTGCGTGCCGCAGCGATAGAATAGCTAAGCAGGGTGGTGGTATATTATTATATATACGTGACACAATAAAGTTCCGTGTCCTAGAAACTTTTAACGACCCCCTAACTTCAAACGAACTTTTAGCGATCAGATTATACCGCCCATTCTCCTTGATACTTGTAGTCGTTTACCGCGGCCCTACTTCATGTACTGATAGCATCGTGCAACGTTTATACCAGCTATCAGACCATAATAAGCCGGTATTAGTTGTTGGTGACTATAAAAAGCCTACAAAAGATTGAAATACATACAGTTGTAATTCACTTTCTGACTTTGGTTCGACTGTGTTACTTTAAACAATCAATGATATATACCTTACTCAACATGTCAATGGATTTACCAGAATATCTTCTACGTCTCGCTCTCTTCTTGATCGGGTTTTGTCTGCTTCAGGACATATTGTTAATAGCGTTAATCACTTGGATCCAGTTGGTTGTTCCGATCATGCCACCTTATTAATAGATCTTGGACTTAGTATCCCTATCAATAATTCCTGTGTTAACAGATTCAACCCTTTTAAAGCCGACTACAACAAAATAAAAGAGTTTATTTCAACCATTTCGTGGCCTAATGCTTATATTGTGGGTATTGATCCCGCCTGGCTGTTTTTCAAAAATACCTTGTATTCAGTACTTACCCGCTACGCCCAATTGTACGTCAAACTGACGCCGGATCATCCCGTTGGATTAATCGAAAACTCAAACAAGCACTGGCTCAGAGACGCAAGGCATTTTGTAATTACAAAGCAGGTAACTCTAGTTTTGAGCAATACTGACAGTATAGAAACAGGGTAAAATCCTTGAAGAGACGTACGTGAGTAATCTTTGAAAATAATTTATCCGAACGATGTCGTCGTGATCCTGGCTCACTTTTCAAATACATTTCATCGAGAAAACGTATAGCTAACACGTTATCCTCTATTCTCGACAGCCAAGATGATTTGTTATTGGACTCAAAGGAAATTGCGAATGTATTCGGCACACACCTCACATCGCTGAATTCGTCACTGAATGCTCCACCGCAAATAACTGACAGTTCGTATGGTTTGGTAGCTAATACTACTTCTGACCTTGATAACTTCATTAGACCTGACTTAGTGTACAGCGAGTTGTCCCGTCTGAAATGCACATTAAGTGCTGGTCCGGATCTATTGCCGTCAGCATATCTTCGCAACCTAGCTGACACCATATACCTACCTCTATATAATATCTTTTGTGCCACACTAGGAAAGATCCCCTCAGACTGGAAGCGCTCTCTTATCTGCCACATATTTAAACAAGAGTCTCGTTCCGACATCGGTAACTACAGACCGATTAGCCTCGCATGTGTCTGCTGTCGCGTACTGGAACGCTTACTTCTGCGAAAAACACCACTCACCTATAAACTAACCGTATCCTCGCCCCTGAACAACATGGTTTTCGGAAATGTCATTCAACGCTAATGAATTTGTTGTTATCACACGATAGCTGGACCAGATATTATGATTATGGCATTCCGGTTGACGTCATCTTCTTTGACTTCTCTAAGGCATTTGATACAGTCCTTCATGTTAATTCAATTCAAAAACTGCGCAATATCCACCTTGATAAGTGTTTAGTTCGCTGGATTATTGAATTTCTGTCTGACCGTCATTGCTTCGTAAGGGTAAACGACGAATTATCTGATCGCTTCCCTACAAATCTTGGAGTACCTCAGAAAACTATACTCGGTCCAGTTCTTTTCAGCATATACATTAACGACCTCATTCCTAAACTTAGATCTGAGTGTGTTCTCTATGATGATTTAAAAATCTGGCGCTTCATAGTTTTGGACTCAGATGTAGATATCTTGCAGTATAATATTAACACCATAAATGATTGGTCGATTTTGAACGGGTATAAATTTAATTTGAAAAAGTGTGCCTACATTTGCATATCAAGACGTCCGGCCGAGTCAGCTCATATTTATCATATAAACAACAGTGTTATTCTTAGGACGAACTCATACAAGGATTTATGTGTTTATGTATCTTCTAACTTATCGACACGTTTACATACTGGCACTACATATTCCAAAGTGAGAAGAATCATCGGCCTGATTCACCGAGCTCTTGTTCATATTGACTTCTCATGCTTCAAATCACCTTACGAGAACGCAATAATCTAGAGTCTGTATTCCGATCAGCAACTAAAATGATAAAAGCGGTTAGACATATGAAATATCAGGATCGTATCTCGAGCTTGGGAATGAGATCACTTCGATATCACCGCGACAAGGCGGACCTGTGCCTAGCCTGGCAGATTTTACACGACAATCAACATCCACTCAGATCGCTAATGCATACGCGCGATATAACCTCACTTCGTGGTCATCAGTTCATGCTAAAAACACAACGATTACGCTACAAACGAACGTCCTTATACTTTCAGCGAATCGTTAATACTTGGAACCACCTTGCTGACTCAACAGTTGCATCCTCGAATCTGGCTTATTTTAAACGAAATCTGGAGGAATATCCTTCTTGAAGATAAAGACCGAGTCAAAGGACATATGAACAATAGCAAGTACCCTCCACATTTACTTTTTCTACATTTACTTTTTCTGATTGTGACGCAACTTGTAATGGGCCTTGCTGCTCACTTTGTTGTCCATGAATAATAAAACACTATTCAGTATTAATTCTACAAGAGAAATTTTATAACACAAAAGGAATAAATTTTCAAAATATAAATACATACGATTTTAGTACGCTTTATACAAATCTAGATTTAGTAGATATTAAAGAAGCGTTAGTAAAATTAATTAATCTTATATTCGGAAAAAGATATACATATATATGTTATAATAATTATAACGCCTATCTAACAAAAATTAAACCATCAAGTAAATATAAATATATGGATAAAATTGAATTATTAGAATCCTTAAATATTTTAATAAATCAAAATTATTTAAAGCAAAGGGACATCTATATTTAGACAAATAAAAGGTGATCCAATGGGAAGTAATATTAGCCCAATTATAGTTGACTTATTTTTAAGCATTATAGAATATGAATTTGTTTATAACTGTTTTAAAATAAATCTAAATTATATAAAGATATGAAATATGTTTCGATATATTGATTTATATTTGTATTAATGAGTTAGGTATACCAAATACGGAAAGTTATATAAACTTGAGTTACAAGTCAACGTTAGAATGTACTGTGAAACACGACAAATTGAATATTCTTATCAATAAAGTAAAAAAAGATTTTGAAAGGGATGACGTTATTGTATGTGCATCTGATAAAGGTGGTTGTTTAGTTGTTTTGAGTAAAGCCGAATATAATTTATTGAGCCATTCAGTATTAAATAATAAGTTCAAAAAGGTAAAAGGTGATCCGACCTTAAAAACAAACTGAATACAATAAATTTCTTAGGAAATTACATAGAGAGAGGAAAAACTCAGTGAATCAATGTTAAATATGTTTATTTTAAGGAACTCGAAGCCTGGTTTTATGTACATTTTGCCGAAAGTCCATAAAACGGCCCATTCTGCCAGACCCATAATTGCAACTTAGAGTACATATTCTTATGTAGTAAGTAAGTATATCGCTAATATACTTTTTAATAAACTAAGTGATAAACATTTTTCTCGTGTCGGAGATGGAATGCAGTTCTCAAAACGTATGCAGAATATTGACATCTCCAATAAAATAATGATTTCAATTGATGTAAAATCTCTATTTACAAATATCCCGTTGTTAGAATCAATTAGCTTAGCATCTGAATTTCTAGTGAATACAAAATTTGGAAAACATTTAAGCATATGTGATTGCATAATTCTACTTAAATTATGCACAACAAATATTAATTTTCAATTTGAAAATGAAATGTATGAACAAGTTGACGGATTGTCTATGGGTAATCCCCTAGCACCAATACTCGCTGAAATATATATGAGGAAATGGGAAGCTGCACATTTAAAGGATATGAATTACATTCACACCTGGCTTAGGTATGTGGATGATGCTTTTGTTCTTTTAAAGGAACCGTTTGACCCGGATTGTATTTTGGATATATTTAATAGTGTTGATATAAATATTCAGTGGACATTAACAAAGGAAGAAGATGGTACATTATCCTTCCTTGATGTAAAGATTATTAGATCTCCTGTAAACAAAGTAGAAACTGAGGTTTCCCAAAAAATTAGTGAGTACCCTAATGTTGTAATCTGGGAAAGTAATGTTCCTAAAAATTGGAAAATTTCTGCAGCTTCCTCACTGTTCTTGAGATCAAATGCAATCTGTTTTAGTGTCTATCTCAAATCGAAAAGGGATGATGTAATTAAGAGAAGTCTGATAAGTAGCGGATATTCTACTTGGGCTATCAAAAAATCATATTTTATGGGAAATAGTACTAGGGCAAAATTGATAGGCTCAAAACTTGAAACAAAATATATAGGTATACCCTATATTAATGATAAGATAAGATAAGGAATTTCTTAAATAACTAACAACCACTAAAAAATAACGAAAAGAGACATTAGAAAAAAAATGCAGTTCAAATAAGACAATTCATAATAGCATTTAGTCTTCATAATGATGTCACGGCCTCAGGTCCAGCGGGATCTGAGCCCTCCAGCACATCCAACACGCCGCTCTTCGACTGAACCACCCGGGGTCTATCACCCCCCGAAGAATCCAATCTAGGCGGACTATGCGCGGTAATCGCGAGATGAGGAGCTTGAGAAACCTTAGTCTTTGCTCTGGAGGACGTCCTCTCGAAAAGAAGACTAATCCCGAGATAGCCCAAGTACCCCAGAGGCACACTTGGGTTTTCCCATTCAACGACAGATGCTGAGTCCGTTTCAGGGCCCACCTAGCTTTCTTCAGGATACGTTTAAGTCTATCCAGGTCAGCTTTCGCCGACCAGTTCACCGTAACAGTGAACCCCAGGTATTTTACTCGACTTGTGAAGGTAGGGAGTGGTTGATTAGTCAATATAGAAGATAGAGCTGAGAGTGCTAGTCTCTTTAATTTTTTCTTTGTCGCAGGGGTGCCATGAAAGACAACTACCTGCGATTTTGATGAATTTAAAATAAGATTGGATAGGGTCAGCTGGTCTGTTAATCTTAAAAAGAAACGGCTGATGTCCGAAGCGACATCTTTGCACCTGCGTCCAGAGAACAGGGCCGTGGTATCATCAGCGTATACCACTAGATGTTGATCACGTTTAAAATTCTTGAATAGTACAATGGAGGCAGCAAGAAATAAGATAGGAGAAAGTGGGGATCCTTGGGGCACACCTGTAATAGGGTAGAACTGACACGCATCAGGGTCGTCTTCATAGTAGAACCTCTTGGTAAACAGTAATATCTCCACCCTGTTAACAATTCTCGCAGGCAACCCGAGTGACCTGAGAGAGGAGATAACAAAGGGAATGGAAATGCGGTCAAATGCAGCAGAAAAGTCAAGGAAAACAGCCACAGCTAGTTGATGGCTATTATCCCTACAAAACTGATGCACTTCACCTATTGCTGAATGAACCGAGCGTCCCTTGACAAACCCGTGAAAACTCGGTGGGATCAAATTACGCCTACTTAAATGGTCGCGGATTCTACGCGCAAGCGCTTTTTCGTAGATGGAGATGAGGGAGTTTTGAATCGAAATGGGACGCAGATCTTTGGGACATGAAACCGGACTATGCTTTGGTAAGAAAATTCTACGACTAATATTGATGCCGGCTACATCGGATGGTGAGGCTAAAAGCATTGTGACGGCCACTTCTCTTCTTTGATCGGCTGTCAAAAGCTGACAGACTCGAGAAGATAATGGAGCGACGGATTTAGAGGTGCCCGGAAGTGGCCCCCAGGAGTTAAGGATATCTGTAACAGATAAGTCCCTGCTCCTGAAGTCACCCCAAGGCGGGATTGGTTGGGGAGATTGAGTGGCTCCATAATTATGTAGGGATAGTGACTCCTTCAAAACATTATCAAGGCCTATACTACCAATCCAACCCAAAGCTCTATCCTTCCAACAGACAAACTTCTCCTTCTTGAATATCTTCCAGAAGGAAGACTGAGAAGGGTTAAGGTGAGCGATGTTCGCCTTATCCCTGCTCAGCTGGAACCTATATCTAGTGCTCCAGTATTCATTCGAGATGGCCTGCCTGGCAGAAACAGAGACATTGGGAAGACGTAGCATTTTAGCCAAAACCTTGAGTTTTGTTGGAGTGGGATTGTAAATATGACCTTTATAGGTAGTCGAAAGAAACGCGGTAGCTTGCGAGGAGAGGAAGGAATTAAATTCGGTCAAATTCTCATTACTAATTCTGGGGAAGAGTTGGATAGCCGCCTGAAAGAAAGCCACTCTAATGGGATCAAAGTGAAACCTCCTTCTAAGCAACGTATCTTCCTCTATCCGCCAACGAATTAGGTCATGAGAGATGGTCTGTTTTTGGCGCGACTGCTCAGTGTGCCTCAAAGTTTCCCTCTTTCTCCTATCCTACTACCTTCATCGAACTTTTAAAAGCATTTAAACACGATCAACATCTAGTGGTATACGCTGATGATACACAGTCCTGTTCTCTGGATGCAGGTGCACAGATGTAATCTCGAACATCATTCGTTTATTTTTAGGATTAAAAGACCAGCTATCCCTATTCAATCTTATTCTCAATTCCGCCAAATCCCAGGTGGTGGTCATTCATGCCGCCAATGCGACAAATAAAAAACTCAACAGATTAGCACTCTCCGTGCTAATCTTCGAGACTACCTATCACAGTCCACCTCAACTTGACTCTTAGGAGGTGAGAAACCCCGAATAATTCAGTCGGAAGACGGGGCGCTGGCGCGACCCGGGGGGGGGGCTCAAATCGCTATGGACATGATGTCGTAAAGATTATAGGGAAACATGTTGAATAAGGAGATGAAAATATGAAAAGAGAAAGTCTCACTAAACCTTTTAAACTTGTTTTTTAAAGCATGTAATTTTGTTTAGAAAGTCTATTATTAAAAAGGTAAAACAGTTCATATATAAATATCTAAAAAGTGGAAGTTATGAGCACGTCGGAGGTTCAAAGCAATTCAAAACAATTGTTTTCAAAACAATTATTTTCAAAACTTAAAACAATTATTTATTTTATTATTTCATTATTAAATTTTGATTTTGCATTATTATGTTTTGTCTATTTTATAATTATATTAAATACGTAGACTCAGTTAGCTGATTTGATTTCTAGAAAAAATGCAAAATCAAGCAAGTAAAGTCGTCCCTAAACGTGGTGAGTGTCATGAGTTCTTCTATTTGAACAACATTGGAGGAACGTCCTCCTATAATAAACTCAACAAAATGATGGTCATCTCTCCAATTACTCCTACAGCCACGAATGATAACTTCAACACATTTCTTCGCGGATTTATTAAATTTCAGCAGATAGAATTCTATTAAAATTAGCGAAGACTGTAGGATCCTCCTACATAATCTCATTTACGACTGTCGAGAGTATATTAAAATTGCATAGTACTTTAAAGGATGTTGAAATTTTCGCATTTAAGCCTATCCTGGCTACAATAAAAATAGCAAACTTACTAAGCTGCCTTGAGGAGCTAGATTTAATGGATCCACAAAAGAAATATTAACTCTTTAATATTCGTTTCTTAGGGGAAGGAACAAGACCCCATGTCCGTGACATTTGTCCAAACGTCTGAAGATAATGCCAGATTACTGGTAAATTCTAGATGCAATTCTTTTATGGGTTGCAATTTACTATTTACCTTTATTAGTTCGGATAACTTGACCTACCCACAATGCAATTAGTGCCACAGATGGGGACACTGAGGGTCGACCTGTTAGGGTGAAAAAAGCTGCAGTGTCTTATTCTCCAAAGTTGTGGAGCACCCAATATCTTGTAATGCACCACCATGCTGTTCGAACCGTAGACTTCATCACCCAGCGTGGTTAAGGAAGTGCTCCTTGTATAAGGAATAAAAAAACATTATTTTATCTCTGCTACAAAATCATCGCATAATCTTGCACACTGGTTCAACATCGTTGCCAATAGCCCTCCACCGTCTATGGATACAATACTAAAGTTGGATTTAGGTGATCCGAAACCTAAGGATTTTTGAGCAGATAAAGTCGATCAGGAATTGCTTACTTGATTAGCATATGCAGTATTGATGCAAAATAAAACCAAAACAGCATATATATCACAGTCTACAAAACGCTTCTATTCCAGCAGAACGTCATCGGTAAAAATGCAGAAACAGGAAAAAATATGGAACATCATGGCAAATGTTGATGCTTCCCCACCAGCAAATAAGCGATGGGTAGTCTCGCTGTTGTATGCGGAGGCCGGAATGGAAGCTTCCTCCCTGCAACTTAGAAAAATGCATGTCCGAGACTACATATTTGTAGTCTTGGACAACATCCGTTTCTTTTTAAGATTAAAATATCAATTAACCACGCACAATCTTATTATCAGCTCTTCTAAATCGCAGGTAGCTGTATTTAATGATGCCCTTGCAACTAAGAAAAAATAGAGACTAGCAATCTCAGCTCTCTTCTATATTGAACAATCAGCCACTCCCCACCTTTACTCATCGCGTCAAAAACTTGGGATGTTTCATTACGGTTAAATGGTAGACCGGATTAGACTTGATTAAATTCAAGTGTACTGAAAAAAGCTAGATCGGCTCTGAAACAGGCCTGACATCTGTCAGTAAATGAGAAAGCTCAGGTACACCCCTGGGGTACCTGGGCAATCTCGGGATAGTCTTATTATATATAAAACGTCCCCCTGAGCAAAGATCAAGGTTTTATAAGCTCCTTGTTTCGCGATTACACACAATAGTACGCATTGACTAGACTGTAAGATGTGTGAGAGACCCTGAGTGGTGTAAACCGAAGGCGGCGCTCTGGTGTAAGCTGTAGGGATTCAATCCCCTTTGCCCGTCATTATAGAAGACGAATTTAGCCGACCGAACTGTATTTTCGTCTGACTTTCTTTTGTTTTGGGACTTTTTTGTTTTGTTGTTACCTATATTTAACCTTTATCAAGTTTTACATGCAATAAAATCATTTATTTATTTAATATAAAAAATAAAATATGTCGGTAAAACCAGCTTAAGTATGAACAGTCGGTTAAATAACCGACAATCGGACATCGGATAAAAGCTCGTACATCGCGATGTTGTTGTTAGCCATTGCATCACGCAACAGGAGGTGTCCTTGCATATGAATTGAAAGTAGGAAGTTTCAAATCTTCAGATTTATTATCCTTTATAAATAACAAGCTTCCATCTTTAGATCCCCTTCAAAGAAAGTTTATTGTTATGGATAATGCTTCCATACATAAGACAGCAGAAGTTAGTGAAGCATTTGCCAGAAAAAATTATATACTAAAATTTTTGCCTCCGTATTCTCCTCAGTTGAATCCAATAGAAGAATTTTTTTCATGCTTGAAGGCACATGTAAAGAGAAAAGAAAGGTCTACAACGGTTTCTGGGCTTATAGTCACTGTTGAAGAGACTTTACAAGAAGTGGATTTCATAACTGTTGGTTATTTCCGTGATATGAGAAGATGGATTGTTAAAGCATTGGCAAAGGTAGACTTTATCTGATCAATAAATATGTTTTATTTTTTATTTATATTATGAAATTTGGCCTGTTTTTTTACAAAAGGTGTCTATAAAAATGCAAAAAGGTGTCTATAAAAATGAGAAAAGGTGTCTTTAAAATGAGAAAAGGTGTCTATAAAAATGCAAAAAGGTGTCTATAAAAATGAGAAAAGGTGTCTATAAAAATGAGAAAAGGTGTCTATAAAAATGCAAAAAGGTGTCTATAAAAATGAGAAAAGGTGTCTATAAAAATGCAAAAAGGTGTCTATAAAAATGAGAAAAGGTGTCTATAAAAATGAGAACCCCTGTATATAGGTATACCCTATATTAATGATAAATGAAACGGCAAAACGATCAATCACATTAAACGTTCTAAAAATGACACACCCCGCATTGTCATATATAATCAAAAAATGCCCAAAATAAAAAATATATTTAAACAGAAACCTAATTTTAACAAGGATGGTATTGTATATTGATGGTTGAAATAAGATCTATATTGGTCAATCAGGACAAGGATTGTCTAAGCGTATTGACCAACATAGATACTCGATTAAGAGAGGAACAGGACCTGTGGATGTAATAGACCACTCCTTGAACAGCAACCATATAATAGATTTTGAAAAAAGTCAAGTTATTTCAGTAGAAAACAACGGTTTAGAAAGAAAAATACAAGCTTATTTCATGCACAAAAATTGAAAAATACTATTGCACAATAATAAACCAGATATTGAATTAATAACAAATATTTTATAATTATAATGATTTGTAATGGTTTTTTGTATTGTTTTAATCGTTGTTTTTTATGTATATTTTTCTCTCTTTGTGTAATTTTTAATAAGGAGCACATCTAGTCGTTTGATCCGCTGCGCAATGTAAAACGTACAATTGACGTCTTTGTTCTGTTGCGCCAAGAGAAGTATGCTGTTGACAGCTTTGCAAATACTTAAATTGTAAAAATATTTGGTAACATTTACTCCTGAAGATGATAGCAGTAGGCTATTTAAAATTCGATTAAATAAATATTTTACTTCAATCTCTGCACTATTATTTATTATTAAATAATAAATAATTATTATTATTTTTATAAATTTATAAAAACCACCAATTTTAAGACGCGATCGCTGCTAGATATGGTTGGGAGCCGGTTAATGCCCCTCTGAAGTGTTTGTGTGGTAATCAATTCAACATGTGTCACTCGCTATCCTGCAAATCTGGCGGATTACTCATTATTCGACACAACATAATAGTAACATAATAGCTGACGAACTCTCGCAGATTTGTTGCTTGACTCAGATCGAGCCATTATTGCAACCGGTACCAGACACCATAAGGTTCGAAAATAATTCCACGACATGAGTAAAAATATCTTTTCTAACATTTACTCCTGATGATGATAGTCTATTTAAAATTCGATTAAATAAATATTTTACTTCACTCTCTCCACTAATAAATAATAAAATTTATTACTGATGACAAAACAAAATTTTCCCGAAATATTGAAAAGCCTGAAAAAGTGATAGAAAAAATGAGCATAGAGGGGAACACATTAATCAGAAAAGTTAATTCTTATGTGAAAAGATATGATCCGACGTTCAAGATCGACATAATGTTTGCTATACTCCAGGATATTTATACAAAACTCGAAAAAAATACAGAAGAACAAAGTAGATCTGCCAATCCGTTCAATAATATCAACCATTTTAGCATTCACATACAAGATCTCAAAATTTATAAACAAACTGATTTCAAAATGTATGCCCATTAAATACGGTTGAAACAAAAATAAAAGTATTTTATAAGGCCCAAATGACGAATCAATATAAACAAAAACAGAGAGACAACTGAAGATCATTATTTCGATAACGTAAAATCAACTGAAAATATTAAAGATATAATTTACTACAAAAGCCGCGAGTTAAAAGTTCTAAAAATCAAAGGTTCCTCAAGGTACGATGAATTGTCTAGCGTTGTGTACCAATTAAAAAGTCGGAATTCAGCTGTTGTGCATCAAAAGAAGATAATTATATAGGGTACACAACACAAACAATTAACAAACGAATGGCCCAACATCATTATTCAGGCTCCATCAATATCTCATTTTCAAGAAGATCATAATAAATTACCGTCGTAAGAAGAAATTCAAATTACGGTTAGTAAATTGAACATTGAGAAAAACAACGAAAGCTTAAAATTGATGGAATCGATATATATCAAAGCGAGGCGACCGAAAATGAATGGGAAGAATGAAGGTATCACAAAAACGTTAAATATGTTTTGAAATCCAGCATTGTTATTTTGCTGTAGAAGATTTTATTTTATTGTAGATGACATACTGATGTTGATAACGGTTGATTGTCAAAAATTTTAAAAAAACATTATCTTTAGTGGCAATGTAGATGTCCAGAAATATACTTAATTTATCAGACTCAAAGTCATTGTTTATGTTTCGTAAAAGTGAAATATTGATTTGCAGACTCAACAAGAAAATTTGTAATTTAATGCAATATAAATCTAATACAAAACGAACAATTTTTGAGAAAATGCGTCCTGTTTTTGTATCATTTGGTATGATAATTCTAGCAAAAGTTAGCGAAATATAAAAAATAAAATAGTATTTTATCGATTCTGATGCAAAATTTCAAATTTAACAATCTCTATATCGAGATCCCTTATTTTTTATCATTGGAAAATATAATAGATTCATTGGTATTCAATTATGTAATCACATTTTTGTATATTTTATTCAAAAACAAAACAAAAATAAACACAAGATAATATCGTCAATATACAAGTTGTATAATTGATTAATTTGTGAAATAGGCTTTAAAACAAGTTTTACATTCTATAATTTTTTAGGTAATGTTGTATCCAATTAATAATTCTGAAATAATACGAGCACGTTCACAAATAGTAATTTTAAAATTGTTGAAATGTCAACAATATTTTAGTTTTGACCCTCGACCAAAAACATAGTTATAGCAAATGATTTTAATACAAATTTTCTAAACCAAACCCTCGAAGAACAAGACGATCTTACCCTGTAATTCCGCACTCTTGGTTTATATATACACGTTCTGAACGAACAATAATCTTCGAAGCACTTGTGCGCTTGTCCTAGATATTAAAGTTTTGACGAATAATGGTCTTATAAATCAATGATCTTAAAGAACGCCAATTCTCAGTAATAAGCATTGTCATTATAGCTTAAGTTGCAGTCGCGACGATAGGCATAGCTTTAAATGTTTTGGTACAGGATAATTATAACAGAAAGCACTGTTTATCACAGCGCAGATACCACAAAAATAACAACGAAGAGCAATTTAGTACCCTGAAAATTGCAATTGCTAATTTAAAGCGATGCATTCATAAACACCAAAAAAATGTGTAGCGCTACCGGAGGATCAAAGAAAGTAAACAGCTCAAGCAAAATGAATGAAAAAACGTCTGATTTTGGAAAAAAGATGATATTTCTAAGATTGGTGGGGTAAGTTCGAACAATGAGACTGCAAAAAAGGTTAGTAATGATTTATTTGATAGTTTTGTTAATGGGAAACTTCTCTCTCCTATACCTAAAGAAAGGAATCTGTTAATCATTACATCCTTGACTCCCACAAAAACTGAGGATTTATTTAAGAAGTTTTTGAGAGGTTTTGTAGACAAATACAATAATCGTATACTGTTCAATAGAGTTCGCACTTATGAGAACACTCTCAAAGTGTCATTTATCTCTTCCGGTATGTTGGAAGAATATAAGACCTATTTTAGTGAGAATCTCTTCAAGATTGGGCGACTCGAATCGAAAGAAATTTTCTCTTCCGTAAAGATCAACAATTTTCCAGATGCTCTTGAAGATGAGGATTTGGAACTTCTAAAAAAGAAATTTAATCTCTCTTCTGCAAGAAGAATTCATAGTAATAGTGGAAGAATTATTCCAATTGCTTTCGCAAATACTACTTCCGAAAATGCCTTGACGCTAAGTAATTCTAAATCCAACCCTTTCCTTGGTTACAATCTTTCCTTTGAAATTCTGGTTGAAGACAATATGATATATCCCCACTGTAACGTCTGCCACCAATGGGGTCACTGGCAGTCCTCCTGCAGTGGAACCAAGGTCTGCGGAATATGTGGTGACGATGATTGCCAGGCCTTGTTGAATTCTTCCCGGTGCGAACACTCGGCCTTCTGCATAAACTGCGGGGGCCCTCATCCATCTTTTTCACGCAAATGTAGGATTTTCAGAGAATACCGAGATTTATTTAAACCGAAAACTTTTCAACAGAAATCATTTTCTGCTGCGGCGATTCCTGACAGGATGATGTCAGATGGCGAAATAATTAAAACAATTCAAAGCACAATGGCCAAGGAATTAACAGAAATAAGGGAGCAACTTTTGCAGCAATCCCTATATTTTTCTTCCTTCTTTAATAGCTGTATTGGATCTACAACGACTTCGACCTCTACACCTGTATCGAAGAAGAGATCATCCTCTGTCAAGGTGGTTGCACCTGTCAAGGTGGGGAAGATGATGAGAGGGAAGCTCACTTCCAGGGAAAATGAAGATACTATTCCCTCCGGGGAAGTGCCGGTCCAAAGGATGTCTAGTGGTGTTGGGGGAAACCCCTCCACTTCTAGTACGTCCTGAGGGCGTGGTAATCCCGGGTGAACCGATTAAACACAATGTCTGGTAACGGTGACCCTTTTTCGCTGAACATCGTTCAGTGGAATTCGGGAGGAGCTTCTGCCCTTAGACTTCTCTCAGGCCGAGATGCTGATGTTATAGTCCTTCAGGAGACGCGGTCTATCCGTCGACCCGAGGACATTACTCGATTTATCCCTAAGCACATCTGTTCAGACTTTACTCCTTATATAACCCCGCCTCACTCCTCTTCATCTCAAGGACTCTTGACCCTAGTTAAATGCTCCTTAAGATCGTCCCTCCTATTAAATTATTCTTGTCCAGCCCTGTCTTGTTTGGTAGTTTCACTCTGTAAGAACGGTAAACGCTTCAGTCTGGCCAATGTCTATATTCGTCCAGGGGAGATTCACAAGAATCGGGACATCCTGGATAATATCCTTGACAGCGGCTACGACATGATACTAGGCGATTTCAACGACAGAACTGGTCGTTGGATTAATGCTGCACACCGCAGAGCCAGGAACCGGTACTTCATTCACAAACCACCATCCCCCACCTTTCATTGCTCAACAACAAACTCACTCCTCGACCTTCTACTGATTCATGAGAGGTGGCTGCTTAAGCCCTTCTGTACTGAACAGTCGCGTCAACATCTGACCACCTCTCATGACCTTATTCGTTGGCGGATTGAGGAGGATACGCTGCTTCGCCGGAGATTCTGCTTTGATCCAATCAGAGTGGCAGTCTTCCAGGCAGCTATCAGCCGCTTCCCCCGAATAGGGAATGAGAGTCTGACCGAATTTAATACCTACCTCTCTTCGCAAGCTACCGGGATTTTATCAATTACCTATAAAGGTAGAATTTATTGCCCCACTCCGACAAAACTCAAGACCCTTGCACACCTGCTTCATTCACCCAATCTCTCTGCTTCTGCGCGTCAGGTTCTCTCGAAAGAATACTGGAGCACTAGATATAGGTTCCAGCTGGGTAAGGATAGGGCTAGCATTGCTTCCCTTAATCCAGCCCGGTCTTCCTTCTGGAAGATATTCAAGAAAGAGAAGTCTGTCTCTTGGAAGGAGAGAGCTTCTGGTTGGATAGGCAGTATCGGTCTGGATAAAGTTTTGGAAGAGTCACTAGCCCTACATAATTATGGAGCCACGCAATCACCGCAACCAATCCCGCCTTGGGGAGACTTCAGGAGTAGGGATGTCTCAGTTCCTGAGATTCTCAACGCCTGGGGGCCTCTTCCGGGCACCTCCAAAACCATCGCTCCACTCTCTTCTCGGGTCTGTCAGCTTCTGACTGCCGATCAAAGGAGAGAAGTGGCCGTCACCATGCTTTTAGCATCACCTTCTGATGTAGCAGGCATCAATATTAGTAAGAGAATTTTTATCCATAAGAGAAATCCTGTTCGCTCTCCAAAAGACCTGCGGCCCATCTCGATACAAAATTCCCTCGTTTCGATCTACGAAAAAGCGCTTGCGCGTAGAATCCGCGACCATTTAACTAGGCATCACTTAATCCCACCTGGTTTTCATGGGTTCGTTAAAGGGCGCTCGGTACATTCTGCAGTATGTGAGGTGCAGCAGTTCTGTCGGGAGAACCGTCATCAATTAGTTGTGGCTGTTTTCTTAGACTTTTCGGCTGCATTTGACCGTATCTCCATTCCCTTCGTTATCTCTTCTCTTAGGTCCTTAGGGTTGCCTGCGAGAATTGTTAACAGGGTGGAGATACTGCTGTATACCAAGCGGTTCTACTATGAAGACGACCCTGATGCGAGTCAGTTCTACCCCATTACAGGAGTGCCTCAAGGCTCCCCACTTTCTCCTATCTTATATCTTGCTGCCTCCATACAACTTTTCAAAATTTTCAAACGTGAAAAACGTCTTGTGGTATATGCTGATGATACCACAGCCCTATTCACTGGACGTAGGTGCAAAGACGTAGTCTCCGACATCAGCCAATTCTTTTTAAGATTAAAAGACCAGCTTCCCCAGTCCAATCTTATTGTAAACTCCGCCAAATCGCAGGTGGTAGTTTTTCATGGCGCCCCTGCGACGAGGAAAAAGCTTAAGAGATTAGCAATCTCTGCCTTATCCTCCATTATGCCCAACGACCAAATCCCCTCCTTCACTAGTCGAGTAAGATACCTTGGGTTCACTGTGACCGTGAACTGGTCGGCCAAGTCTGACCTGGATAGACTTAAACGTATCCTGAAGAGAGCTAGATGGGCCCTGAAACGGGCCCAACATCTGTCATTAAAGGAGGTAACTCAGGTGCGCCTTTGGGGCACCTGGGCTATTTCGGGGTTAGTCTTCTTCTCGAGAGGACGTCCCCCTGAGCAAAGACTAATGTTCTTGAAGCTACTCGTGTCCCGCTTACCTGACATCGTCCGTCGCGAGTGGATCCTTCGGGGGGTGGCAGACCCCGGGTGGTTCACTCGTAAGGCGGCGTGCTGGATCGGTTCTAGGGATCAGATTCCCCTAGAGCTATAAACATGGAGGAGACCTGAAGAAGTTAGTGAAGTTATGTTACTTTGACTACTTTTCTTTTCTGTAATTTTTCTTCCTTATTGTCTCCCCCATCGGGGAATGTTTATTTAGTATTAAGAAAATCTTTATTTATTTATTTATTTATAAACACCAAAAAGAGACGTATTTGTAACATAAAATATACATTTTTGTGTATATAGGATAGTTTGTTTATAAACAATTTGTTTCGAGTTGTCTTCAGTGTTTTCAATCGGTGTTGTTATAATCAAAGAGTGTAAAATACTTGTAATCACATTAAAATTTTATGTGAGTCTAATGGAGTATTATGCTGGAAAAATTTTATAGGCTCAAGGAAAATGCGATTATATTTTGTAAACAAGCTTTTGATAGGTTAGATCCTTTTCAAGATGTAACATTTACAATCGACACGTCTTATATAATACAAAACGATCAGGAAGAACTATTCATATTTAGTGATTCCCGTTTTGTTTGTAAGCGCTAATTTCAAATTCCAATTGCTTTTGTTGTTGACCATCACTAGATTCTGTGTCGCTATGTATATGAGCTTCTTGACCAAACTTTTAAACAAGTCGTCTTCTTTCGATAAGCATAAAGTTTGATCAAATCCATTTACGTAGGTTGTTTGCCTCACTAAAACCTTAGCAATAAAATAACGACAAAACATTGTCAATATTCTACAGAGTACTGATTTTGTTGTTGATCTATCGAGAAAGCAATTCGCAAATACTTTGTCGGAATCTTTAGCAACAAAATGAGTAATACAATTTAAAAGGATATGTCACATCAAATATTTGCACAGAATCTTTTGTAAATGACAAAACGTGGTTTTTTCTTAGGAATCATCTTAAACGCTCAAATATCGAAAATATTGATATAGACCATAAAAGAGATGAAACATTGAGTAATATATTAAAATAAAGCCTGTCGCATCATCTCATGGACAGTATACAGCATTTCGCGCAACAACTGTGAATGTGCCTGCATCGGTCAAACTAATAAAAAAATTATACACTCCTTCCTGTATCAACATCGCTATGCCCTCAAACGAGGTGAAACGTCGTCACCCTTTGCAAAATCATGTTCTCCAAACAAGCAACATTATTGGATTCGGTCAAACTTCATGCTTATCGAAAGAAGACGAACTGCGCTGAATTTTGGTTAACAAGTTCATATACATAGCGACAAAGAACCTAGTGATGGCATACAACAAAAACAATTGGAATTTGAAATTACAACTTACAAACGAAACGGGAATCACTGAATATGAATAATTTTTCCTGATCGTTTTGTATTATATAAGACGTGTCGATTGTAAATGTTGCATTTTGAAAAATATCTAACCGATCGAAAACTTGTTTACAAAATATAATCGTATTTTCCTTGAGCCTATAATAATTTTCCAGCAATATGCATAATACTTTTAATTGCATGTCGGAAAATTTTGGCACACGAGTATCAGAAAATATTCGTGATGAAGAATTGCTTGTAGTTACTGATAAGTGTGCACAAAGGTGAAAAGTGTTGCAGATTATAATATGTCGAATGTCAACGACAAAGGCAATCTTGACAGAGCGTTAAGCCCAATATAAAGTGCACTTTATTTCGATATATAATTATAATGTAACATGGAATTATCTTCTGCATATAATTATTATTTTAGTGTGTGTTTGCTTGTATTCATGTTTTTCTAAAGAATAATAATGTTGGTGTACAAGACGCATAATATTGAGATCTTTACCGGTTTGATAAGTGCGTAATGATCCTGTAATGAATGGTGAAAATTACATTTATATAATGAACGGATTGTTGATTACAGAAAATTTCGAGAATATAGTGGAATTCTAATATACAATATAGCTAGGGATCACCCGTCCCCTTAACTACACAAAATGATGATTCGATATTTTTTACAAATATCACTGTTTTAATATTTTGATACGAGCCTAATATTCTAAATCAGCGATACAAAAATTAAATAAATGGCAATATTAGCATGATAATGTTCATATTAAAATATATATTAAACGGTCGTAGATATTATATACAACCGATTATGTAGCACATGAGCATGAATTGTTATCATCTGATAAATTTACAAGGCTTATGAGTAATAAAACATTAAAACGGGAACGACAATTTAACTCAACACTAATGGATTTCTAAAATTCAAGAAGGTTTCTAAATTATGGTATGATAAAGTAAAGTCGTATCAAGCTCAAGCAAGATTTCTCTATCTTCTACCTAATAGAAGATACCTACTCAATACCTGATAGAAGATGCCTAATAGGTAGATACTTCTATTTAATGGAAGATACCTACTTATACCTACTCACTCTTCAACTTCGACCAGTAATTGCCTCATACAATTTTTTAACATACTAGCCAAAAAAACATACTTCTACGCATTTATAGAGATCCAGTACCTTAGTATGTAAAGGTCGGACCAGGATTTACCAAGGAGTCAAATACAGTGGTCAAGCATTATATTTCATGATTGCGGATGTTAGGTCTTCGTTCACTAATGTTTCACTACTCCCAAGAATACTGCTAGCATCTGAGTTATTAGCGTCAAATACATCTGAGTTATCAGAAAAGAATTAAATTAATGACAATATTAATATAAATAATATATATGATAAATATAATAATTATCAACATTAATTAATCAGAAATTATCTGCATAGCGAAATTGGCATGAATAATCTTGAACAGCGGTTATCATACTTGGGACCTCGAGAGTTATTTTACGTTTTAAAATTATTTATATAAAATGTACGTAATCGGTTAAGTGAGAAAACTTCCACAGTTAGAATTGACTTAAGACATTATACTTTTACATTTCTATTTGTTGCAGAAATGTGTAGTTTTCAAAACATATTGTTCAAAGGGAGACGACGAACAGAGGAAAAAATATTAATTAAAAATATTAATATTTACTAATATTATAATATTTAATTATTATTAAATATTATAAACTATTAAAATACTCTGGTATAACACAAAACACTATAAATATTATTATTATAACATACAAGACAAAGCCTATATGGCTGTTCAGTCTGCTCACGAAAAAATAAAATAAAAATTAAACAAAATGTAGAATTGATAGAGTTAAGAAAATCAGGGATACGATAGCTTCTCCATATTATCGATCTGTTCCAGACATATTCGCAATCGCTTCTTAAATAAAGTCAGCGTTGTGGAGGCAACAACGTATTCAGGAAGACTATTCCACACGTTAACTACACGTCTTGACAATCTTGTGACAGGCGATAGTTTCCCAGTATGCTGTTTAAAAATTGTCATCGAATGATGTCGCCTGGATCTATTATTACGACACGCCATAATATTTCGAGGATATCCATCAAATTTGTGCAATAATTTCCACGTTGCAACCAAGTCGATAAACATTAACCTCACCTTCATGTCAAATATGCCAATCACTTTAAGTCTCTCACGATAAGGTAAATACTTACAGTCTGGACATAAACGGGTAATACGGCGAAGAACTCCATCGACAGCATTCAGTTCAGTCCGTGTACATGGGAAGCAAGATGGAGAGCAATACTCAAGTATTGGTCTCAATAACGAGTTAAACAGCACCCTGAACGACGATGGATTTATTTTCAGAAAGCAATTTTTGATAGTGTGCATCATTTTTCTAGCTTTGCCTAATTGAATGTTGTAATGATGTCGTGTCTTTAAAGATGAATCGATCAAAATACCAAGATCACGATGAGTCGAAACTATCTCAAGTTCTTTTACACCAATGAAGTAGGTATGACATCCTTTGCGTCCACGACCCAATCTCATATTCTTACACTTTTCCAGGTTTAATGATACTCCTGTAGTAAGACTCCATTCATACACTAAATCCAGGTCACGCTGCAATGACAAACAGTCTCGTTCAGTCGAGATCACATTCCATAACTTCAAATCGTCAGCATAGGCTAAGTGTGGTACATTAAGCGATCTCAACAACTCGTTGATAAAAATGCAAAATAATAATGGCCCGAGAACCGTTCCTTGAGGTACACCACGTATAACACTGCGTTTAGATGAAAAAGCATTACCTACTCTTACACAAAATTGTCGACCACTCAAGAAGTTCTCAATCCAACGAGTCAGATAGTAATCTACACCAATAGATTCGAGAATACTTATTAATTCAGCATGTGGAACGCGATCAAATGCCTTGGAGAAATCCAAATAGACGACATCGACAACCAATCCACATGAAATTGCGTCAGCCCATTGTTCACGAGCACATAAAGTATTCGTTAGACATGAGCGGCCATGCCGAAAACCGTGTTGAGAGTCGCTCAAATAGTTTATTGAACCCAATACATTTATTAATCTTTTGTGAACAATTCTCTCAAGTACCTTACTTACAGTAGATGTTAAACTTATGGGCCTAAAATCACTAACATCGCAAGCATTTTTCGTTTTCGGAAGTGGTACCACAATCGCCGATTTCCAATCATTTGGAATTATCGACGTATTGAGAGAAACGTTGAATAATTTGGAAAGCGGATATGACAGGATACATTTCAAGAGCTTAAGGATATAAGTGGGGATATCGTCAGGACCAGCTGACACGCATTTAGCTAACCTTGATAGCTCTATCTCAACTTCCTCCATCGTGATAATTATATATGGACTCTGACAGATTGATGAACCATTACAAATATTGACTTTATAGCAAATCACAATCTGATGATGAATGCAGTTGCATTCGAAAATTCATTAAATAAATTATGTTTCCTCGCTCGTCAACTTCTAAAACAATTGTTGATTTTGATTGAAAAAGGAAGCTTGCCGAAATGGATAAAAATTGTTTTGCTTGTCTAGTTATTAAATTAATGAATACGGTTAAGGTATTAAAATTAGGGTATCAACTGATGTTAAATCTCGGGGAGTGAAAGACCCCGGGTGGTTCAGTCGAAAGGCGGCGTGTTGGATTGGTCGGTGGGCTCAGATCCCCGTGGATTTGAGGCCATAGAAGAGAAAGTAGAAGACATGAATTGTTGAAGACCGAAATTGTGCTGCCGTTTTTTCTGACTATGATATAACTGTCTGTTTTTTTTCTTGCATGCTACTTATAGGTCATTGATGTATTTAATAAAATCGTTGTTGATGTTAAATAATCATGAATTATTATACTTTCGACATCTACTAACTTCCAGTATCAAAGACAAACTAGACAACGAGCACATGTAGAGTTTCTTCAGTACTGCCAAAAAGTAGTCTATCTAGCTAAAAGCATTACGAAATAGACTGCATGATAGATGTACTATTTTACAATTAAAATTCCTACGTATGTTTAATTATGAGAAGACACTTTCAAGCAGAATACCGAGAATTTGCCATTGATATCTCAAATGTATTTAACCATAATGATAAATATCATGGTCTAAAATCCAGTTCTTTGTAAATTTTATGTTGCCGATGGTGCACAAATTGATTGTTATGTATTTGGGCCTATCAATTCGATTAAATTGTGAGACGACGTATTTTTTATTAAAAGTTTTACATCATTAATTAAAAGAACAATTGAGCATTGTAAGCACGTGCATATATAGTATAGATGATTTGTTAAGTAAGTCGATAAATTAGAAAAAATAATTAACCGTTACACACAATCATGACATCTTTGGACTTGTGATAATTGTATCTCAGCATTTGTAATAAACTAAGAATTGATGCTTTACGGAAACTAATGAAAACGGCTAACTAATGTGGGAGTGGAATACATAAAATATTGAATTATAAATTGATTGTTCACTCATTTAAGGATATTTACAATTATGATAGTGAAAAGAGATTATTTAAAGTACAATTTTTGATGGAAACTACTATCATCAGGAAAAAAGACATTACAAGAATTGCTGTTCAAAACTGGTTATATGCAAATTTGCATTATAACTAACAAATTTTAGCATTTAAAGTAATGAGGATCAGGGGATATACAAGATTATTTTTATTAAAATATTAAGAAAGCTAAATTTGAATCTTTAGCGCATAAAAATAAAGTTTTTAGTCCTGAAAAAATATTACATTATATAGGAAAATACCTTTTGTTAGTAACAAGTGGAATTCAGTTTATTTTCAAAGTTTATTAACAAAAACATAAAAAAGTTGTATTAACAAAGTGCACATTTTTAACAGAAAATTACCTAAACTTCACAACATTTTTAAGCGTAAACCAGATTTTAGCAAAGATGTCATTGTTTATAAAATACCTTGTAAAGAATGCGAACAGGTATATGTTGGTCAAACGGGTCAAGATTTGGTTAAGCGTATTAAAACACATAATTATAATGTACGTAAAGGGACCATTTCTAGTGCTGTTGCTCAGCATTTTCTGAGTTTGAATCATTCCGTTGATTTTGAAAATACATCTATTTTATCATTTGAAAGTAACTTGTTATCTCGCATTATTCAAGAAGCGTATTTTATTAAAATAGAACCTAATTTAATGCTTAATAATAAATCCGATTACAACCTTAAATTAAATTATAATTAATTATTCCAATATTACATTATTTTAATTTTTCAATTCGTTTGTTTTTTCTAATTGTATTATTATTTTGTTCTGGTTTAGATTAAATTATAATTTATTACTCTAGTTTTACATTATTTTAATTATTAAATTCGTATTTTTTTGTCACTTATGTTATGATTTTAATTTTATTTTGTTTTATGATTTTCCAATTGCTGGGAAAACGCAATTATTGCCAAATTGTTAAGTTTTGCAATAGGGGGAGTATCCCAGTATCCTTTTGAAAATTAGATAATAAATCACTTACCTCCTGCTCCTTTTTTGAATTAGAATAAGTCAAGTTCATACCATCATTAGCATTTTCCGTTGCAAAAACTGAATTTTTTGATCCTCCGCCACACATTTTTTACTTTTAATACGCAAACTAAAAACCGTACCAGTAGCAGAATATACACAGGTTAATTCGAATTGTCAAGATCGAAAAAAATGTGCACGTCGGAGCATTCAAAGGATTTCCATTGCTGTAATTCAACAGCGGATTTTTCTGGTAAATCAACTATTTCTCAAGGCGAAGTAAGTATTCCTTCTGAAAAAGATTATGGAAATGGCAAGGTTAGTGACTTTTGTTTCTCTAAACATGGTGTGGAGGATTACCTCCCTCCTGTTCCTAAACTAGCACATTTGTGTAATAAAAGCAAAAAAACCTATTCAAAAACACGCCTTATTTGGCACGTTCCTTCGAGATTTCGCCATGATTACTAGGAATAGAGTTTTATTCAACTCTCTTAAAACCCTCGAGAATACACTCAGGGTCTCCTTTGCGAATGGTGACATACTCGAGGATTACAGAAAATTCTTTTCCACTAATCTATCTACTATTGGTACTATAACTATTCTGCCGCTAAGATGTACTTTAAAAATTTCTAATTTTCCTTCGTTCAATTCTGACGATGATATTGATCAATTAAAAAAACTGTTCAAACTTTCTTCAATCAGACAGGTACTGGGTAAAGGCGGTGACCCGCTCCCAGTTGCCTTTGCTGAGACAGATCTAGACAACGGGCACATTCTTGCCGCTTCAACAGTTAATCCCTTTTTGGGATTCAATTTGAAATTCTTGCTGATTAGTGAGGACACCCTCACCTACCCTCATTGCCAAAAATGTCACGGCTGGGGGCACTGGTCCTCCACCTGTTCTAATTCCTCTGTTTGTGGTGTTTGTGGCAAGGGTGACTGCCCGCACCCGGCTAACAACGACAAATGCCTTACCACACCCTATTGTGTAAACTGTGGGGGAGTGCATTCCGCTTGGTCGAAAAAATGCACCCTGTTTAAAGCCTACAGACAGAGATTTTCTAAGCCGATTACGAAATCGTACGCTGCTGCCGCTCCAGATCGGATGTCAAATAATGACATTATACATCTTCTGGCTAACCAAAAGAAGATGATTATTAGTGAACTACAAGCTCTTTTTTTGCCACTCATCTCCTCTCTCGTAGGCACGCCCACGGTGGCACCAGTTCCAGCCGATTTGTTGCATACCCCCAGCACTAAGAAGCGTGGCGGGTCTGCTCAGCCCGTTCCTCCTCTCAAGATCGGAAAATTGTTGAAGTCTAAGGCCTCCTCGGGAAATGATGATACTGCCTTGGGGAGTCCGACCCTGGATGGTGCTAGTGGCAAGGGGGTAACCCTCTTGCACCTAGCTCTGTCTAGGTTGGCATCCCCCTTCCAACAAATTTAACACAATGGTGAGTAAGCCTGAGCCTTTTTCACTGAATATTCTTCAGTGGAATTCGGGAGGTGCTTCTGCCCTTAGACTTTTATCTGGTAGAGACGCAGATGTTATAGTCCTTCAGGAGACGCGGTCTATCCGTCTCCCCCAGGACATTACTCGATTTATCCCTAAGCACATTTATTCACACTATACTCCGTACATAACCCCGCCTCATTCCTCTTCTTCTCAAGGACTCTTGACCTTAGTTAAGTGCTCTTTAAGATCTTCCCTCTTGCTAAATTACTCTTGTCCAGCCCTGTCTTGTCTAGTAGTCTCACTCGTTAAGAACGGTAAACGCATCAGTCTTGCCAACGTTTACATTCGTCCAGGGGAGATTCACAAGAACCGTGACCTTCTGGATGGGATTATTGACGGCGGCTATGACATGATACTAGGTGACTTCAACGACAGAACTGGTCGTTGGATTAATGCAGCCCTCCGCAGAGCCAGGAACGGTTATCTTATTCATAAACCACCCTCCCCAACCTTTCATTGCACATCAACGAATTCACTCCTCGACTTACTATTGCTACATAAGAGGTGGTTGTTTAAACCCCTCTGTACCGAGCAATCGCGTCAACATCTGTCCACCTCTCATGATTTAATTCGTTGGCGGATAGAGGAGGATACGCTGCTTCGAAGAAGATTCCACTTTGATCCGATCAGAGTGGCTTTCTTCCATGCAGCCATCCAACGCTTTCCCCGAATTGGTAATGAGAGTTTAACCGAATTTAACTCCTATCTCTCTTCGCAAGCTACCGCGTTTCTCTCGACAACCTATAAAGGTCGAGTTTTTTGTCCCACTCCGACAAAACTCAAGGTCCTAGCTAGACTACTTAACCTCCCTTCTCTCTCTTCTTCTGCCAAACAGACTATCTCGAACGAGTACTGGCGCACCAGATACTGGTTCCAGCTGAGTAGGGATAGGGCGAGTATCGCTCGTCTTAACCCTTCTCAGTCTTCCTTCTGGAAGATATTCAAGAGGGAGAAGTTTGTTTGCTGGAGGGATAAGGCTGTGGGGTGGATCGGTAGTATAGGCCTTGACAGAGTTTTGGAGGAGTCACTAGCCCTACATAATTATGGAGCCACTCAATCACCGCAACCAATCCCGCTCTGGGGAGACTTCAGGAGTAGAGACTTATCTGTGCCAGATATTCTCAACGCCTGGGGGCCTCTACAGGGCACCTCCAATTCCGTCGCTCCACTCTCTTCTCGTGTATGTCAGCTTTTGACAGCTGATCAAAGAAGGGAGGTGGCCGTAACAATGCTATTAGCCACCCCATCCGATGTGGCCGGCATCAACATTAGCAAAAGAATTTTTATTCCAAAAAAGCATCCGGTCTCATGTCCTAAAGACCTGCGGCCAATTTCGATTCAAAATTCCCTCGTTTCGATCTACGAAAAAGCGCTTGCGCGTAGAATCCGCGATCATCTAAGTAAGCGAAATTTAATCCCACCCGGTTTCCATGGGTTCGTCAAAAGTCGCTTGGTCTATTCAGCAGTGAGTGAGGTGCAACGGTTCTGTCGGGAGAATAGCCATCAACTCGTTGTGGCTGTTTTCCTTGATTTTTCCGCTGCATTTGACCGTATATCAATACCTTTTGTTATCTCTTCTCTCAGGTCCCTCGAGTTGCCTGCAAGAATTGTTAACAGGGTGGAGATACTGCTGTATACCAAGCGATTTTACTATGATGATGACCCTGATGCGCGTCAGTTCTACCCTATTACGGGTGTGCCTCAAGGTTCCCCTCTCTCTCCTATCTTATATCTTGCTGCCTCCATCAATCTATTCAAAATATTTAAACGACAGCAACGTCTAGTGGTGTACGCTGATGACACCACAGCCCTGTTCTCTGGACGCAGGTGTAAGGACGTAGTCTCAGACATCAGCCGTTTCTTTTTAAGATTAAAAGACCAGTTACCCAAGTCAAATCTTATTCTAAACTCCGCTAAATCGCAGGTGGTTGTCTTTCATGGCTCCCCTGCGACAAAGCAAAAACTTAAGAGACTAGCACTCTCTGCGCTCTCCTCCATATTTGCCTCTGAACCACTCCCTACCTTCACAAGTCGAGTAAAATACCTGGGGTTCACCGTTTCGGTGAACTGGTCGGCTAAAGCCGACCTAGATAGACTCAAACGTATCCTGAAGAGAGCTAGTTGGGCTCTGAAACGGGCCCAGCATCTGTCGTTGAATGGGAAAACCCAGGTGCGCCTTTGGGGTACCTGGGCTATCTCGGGATTAGTCTTCTTCTCTAGAGGACGTCCCCCAGAGCAAAGACTAAGGTTTCTGAAGCTCCTTGTCTCGCGCTTACCCAGCATCGTCCGCGCCGATTGGATTCTTCGGGGAGTGAAAGACCCCGGGTGGTTCAATCGGAAAGCGGCGTGTTGGATTGGTTGGGGGGCTCAGATCCCCATGGATTTGAGGCCTACGCAATGAGAAGAAGTGATTATGAAGAATATGCAGTCTCACTGTTGACTTAACTTTTTATAACTAATTTACTTATTTATCCCTTTATGTGTAACATGTTATCTCTTTTTTTATGAATTGTCAATAATTTTTGAAGCAGTAGCATGAACAACGCGTTCGGAGCATCAAACGATTCAGAAAATACAGCTATTTCCAGTAAGAAAGAAGAAGAATTTGGAACAAAAAAGGTAAACAAAGACTCAATGAACGTTCCACAGGTTAGTGATTTTGTTTCGGGTACCGGCGAGGGGGAATTACTTCCCCCAATCCCTAAAACAAGAAATTTAGGGATAGTTACTTTGTTAAAACCTATCGAAAGACATGCATTGTATAATTGTTTTCTTCGAACATTCGCACTTAAATTTAAGAACAGAGTCGTGTATAACTCTGTCAGATACACGGAGACGACTATTAAGATATCGTTTGCTTCAGAAGAAGCTATGAATGAATACAATACTTTTTTCAAGTCAATTTAAAAGATATTGGCAAGTTCGAATCAAAGCCTATAATGGCCAGTTTAAAAATCAACAATCTTCCAGTTCCACTTGAACATGAAGATTTAGTCAATCTTACCGAGCTTTTTAAAATACATAACGTTAGACCGCTGACAGGTCGAGATGGTAACCAGATAAACGTAGGTTTTTGTTCGGCCTCGGTTGGTCAGGCCGAACTGCTTTCTAGAAATCACTGCAACCCCTTTCTGGGTTTCAATCTTAAGTTTACCAGTGTGTCTACCGAAGAGTATACATACCCGCACTGCAGCCGGTGCCATAAATGGGGGCACTGGGCCTCCAGCTGCAGTAAGGTGGCTTGTTGCGGCCGGTGACAAATGGAATGCCCCACAGACGCTTCTTGTATTAAACCCGTCAAATGCCTCAATTGCGGGGAAGCTCACACGGCGTGAGCAAGAAAATGCCCTTATTTCAAGGCCTACTTATGCAAATTTCAAGCCCCGCGGCCACACAAAGAGACCTTTTCCAAGGTGGCAGTCAGTCCTGATGCTTCAGATCTTTTTTCTGACCTCAAATCCGAAATATTTATGAAGAATCTCGAGCAAATGGTTATGAAGATGGTCGCCAATTTGTTTATGAGTCCGCCGTCAGTGGTCGTTCCTGCTGAAAAATCAAACAAGAGGGGTGCTTCGGCTCACGCCGTTCCCCCGTTAAAAATCGGGAAACTCATTAAACAAAAACAGAGAAGGGGAAATGAAGACGCTGCCCAGGGGCAAGTGCCTTCACTGGACCGGGCTGGTGGTGGGAAGGAGAACCTTCCTGCTCCTAGTTCGGTCTAGGATGGCAATCCCCATTCCAACTAGTCCATCACAATGCAGAGTACTCGTGAGCCTTTTTCACTGAATATCCTTCAGTGGAATTCGGGAGGTGCTTCTGCCCTTAGACTTCTATCCGGTAGAGACGCAGATGTTATAGTCCTTCAGGAGACGCGGTCTATCCGTCTCCCCCAGAACATTGCTCGATTTATTCCAAAGCATATCTGTTCCCACTATACTCCGTACATAACCCCGCCTCACTCTTCTTCCTCTCAAGGACTCTTGACCTTAGTTAAGTGCTCTTTAAGGTCCACCCTCTTGCTAAACTACTCATGTCCAGCCCTGTCTTGTCTGGTAGTTTCACTCAGTAAGAACGGTAAACGCCTCAGTCTAGCCAATGTTTACATTCGTCCAGGGGAGATCCACAAGAATCGTGACCTCCTGGATGGTATTATCGACAGCGGCTATGACATGATACTAGGGGACTTCAACGACAGAACTGGTCGTTGGATCAACGCATCACTTCGCAGAGCCAGGAACGATTACTTTATTCACAAACCACCGTCCCCCACTTTTCATTGCACATCAACAAATTCAATCCTCGACATTTTACTGCTTCACTCGAGGTGGTTACTTAAACCCCTCTGCACGGAGCAGTCGCGTCAACAGTTGACCACCTCTCATGACCTCATTCGTTGGAGGATAGAGGAGGATACGTTGCTGAGAAGGAGGTTTCACTTTGATCCGATCAGAGTGGCCTTCTTTCAGGCGGCAATCCGACTCTTCCCCAGAATAGGACAGGAGAGTTTAACCGAATTCAATACCTACCTCTCTTCGCAAGCTACCGCGATTTTATCGACTACCTACAAAGGTCGCTTATACAATCCCACTCCGACAAAACTCAAGGTCCTAGCTAAATTGCTGAACCTTCCTAATCTCTCTGTTTCCGAAAGACAAACCCTCTCGAATGAATACTGGAGCACTAGATATAGGTTCCAGCTGAGTAGGGATAAGACGAATATTGCTCGTTTTAACCCGTCTCAGTCTTCCTTCTGGAAGATATTCAGGAAGGAGAAGTTTGTGTGCTGGAAGGATAGGGCATTTAATTGGATAGGTAAGATAGGCCTTGAAAAAGTTTTGGAAGAGTCACTAGCCCTTCATAACTATGGAGCCACTCAATCACCTCAACCAATCCCGCCTTGGGGTGACTTCAGGAGTAGGGACTTATCTGTAACAGATATCCTTAACTCCTGGGGTCCACTTCCGGGCACCTCTAAATCCCACGCTCCACTTTCCTCTCGAGTCTGTCAGCTTTTGACAGCCGATCAGAGAAGAGAGGTGGCCGTCACAATGCTTCTAGCCTCCCCATCCGATGTAGCAGGCATTAATATTAGTAAGAGAGTGTTTATTCCTAAGAAAAAATCCTGCTCATGCCCTAAAGATCTGCGACCCATTTCGATTCAAAATGCCCTCGTGTCGATTTACGAAAAAGCGCTTGCGCGTAAAATCCGCGACCATTTGATTAGGCGTAATTTGATCCCTCCTGGTTTTCATGGGTTCGTCAAAGGTCGCTCGGTCCATTCAGCAGTAGGTGAGGTGGAGCAGTTTTGTCGGGAAAATAGCCATCGTCTTGTAGTGGCTGTTTTCCTTGACTTTTCTGCTGCACTTGACCGTATATCAATACCTTTTGTTATCTCTTCTCTCAGGTCCCTCGGGTTGCCTGCGAGAATAGTGAACAGGGTGGAGATACTGCTGTACACCAAGCGATTTTATTATGAAGACGACCCTGATGCGCGTCAGTTCTACCCTATTACGGGTGTGCCTCAAGGTTCACCACTTTCCCCAATCTTGTATCTTGCTGCCTCCATTAATCTATTCAAAATATTTAAAAGTGAACAACGTCTAGTGGTGTACGCTGATGACACCACAGCCCTGTTCTCTGGACATAGGTGCAAGGACGTAGTCTCTGACATCAGCCGTTTCTTTTTAAGATTAAAAGACCAGTTGCCCAAGTCCAATCTTGTTCTAAACTCCGCGAAATCGCAGGTGGTCGTCTTTCATGGCACCCCTGCAACAAAGCAAAAGCTTAAGAGATTAGCATTCTCTGCCCTCTCCTCCATATTTGCCTCTGAACCACTCCCCACCTTCACAAGTCGAGTAAAATACCTGGGGTTCACCGTTACGGTGAACTGGTCGGCGAAAGCTGACCTGGATAGACTCAAACGTATCCTGAAGAAAGCTAGGTGGGCTCTGAAACGGGCCCAACATCTGTCGTTGATAGGGAAAACCCAGGTGCGCCTCTGGGGCACCTGGGCTATCTCGGGATTAGTCTTCTTCTCTAGAGGACGTCCCCCAGAGCAAAGGCTAAGGTTTCTTAAGCTCCTCGTCTCTCGTTTACCCAGCATAGTCCGCGCCGATTGGATTATTCGGGGTGTGAAAGACCCCGGGTGGTTCAATCGGAAAGCGGCGTGTTGGATTGGTTGGGGGGCTCAGATCCCCATGGATTTGAGGCCTTGAAGCAGGAAGAAGAGCTGGAATGCCGATAGATTTCGGTCGATTTACATTGACACTAGTCGTCAACGTTTTTTTTCTTCATTTATTTATGTTTTTTCTTTTTTGTTTCTGTTTTTTCGTGTACATCAGAAAATAATTTATTTATTTATTTTATTTATTTGGATTGTCAAATCTGGCTAGTGCTTTCCATTTCAAAAAAAGAATTTTTCGTAGAAAGTGAGTATACGACGGATCGATCAAAGCATTCTACGTCGTCAAACAGAAACTTCAATATGGAACAAGGAACAAGTACAATTTCAGATTTAAATATTAATTCCGTCAACGAGGTAAGTGATTTGTTATGCCAATTTAAAGCTGACTCGGGAGTGCTTCCCCCATTCCTAAATTATCCAACTTGTGCATAATAAATGCTCTGAAACCGATCGAAAGGCACAAATTATTTCCCACTTTCCTGAGAGAATTCGTGGGAAAATTTAATAATAGAATTTTATTCAATTCTGTTAAGACGCTTGAAAATGCAATAAGAATTTTATTCGCTAATGGCAGCGTTATGAAGGAGTATAACGAGTATTTTGCAAACAATTTAGCCCATCTGGGATCGATTACACTCAAACCTATACAATGTTCCTTAAAGTTTTCGAATTTTCCCTCTTTTTTGTCTGAAGATGATCTAACTATGTTACAAAAATCCTATTGCCTCCACTCTGTCAGGCAAGTTATAGGAAAGCTGGGAGACCCCCTCCCTGTAGCTTTCTGTAAGGCAGATATCGATAACGGATTGCTTCTGTCTAAGTCCGCTTCTAACCCTTTTTTAGGGTTCAACCTTCGCTTTACTTTAATTGAGGAAGACAATCTAACATATCCTCATTGTAATAATTGCCATGGATGGGGCCATTGGGGATCCTCCTGTGGTAAAATAAAGACTTGCGGTGTTTGTGCCTCAGACGCATGTTCCAGTATGTGTAAGGGCGAGATATGCTCAGCTCCTCCCTCCTGCCTTAACTGCGGGGGTAAACACCCTGCTTGGTCCCGACGATGTAATCATTTCCGGGAATACCGACAGTTGTTCGCTAAAAAACGGCTAATAAACCCTTCTCTGCAGCTGCTCATCCGGTGGATCGAATGTCAAATTCTGATATAATTCATCTTCTGGGCAATACTAAAAAGACGTTAATGTCACAATTTCAAGCGATGTTGACTCCTCTGATCTCGGCACTCGTGGGGGCGGACTCTGCCCCAATTCCTGCTGAATGTAAAACCCCCCAATCCAAGAAGAGGGGGCTTCCGCAAATAAAGTTCCACCGCTTAAAATTGGAAAGCTTCTTAATAACATGAACATGGTTGGCGCCTCACTGGGAAATGAAGATATTGCCCAGGGAGCTCTGGTTCTGGATGGGGCTAGTGGCAAGGGGGTAACTTCCTTGCACCTAGCTCTGTCTAGGCTGACTGCTCCTGTCTAACTGATCTGTCACAATGGTGAGTAAACCCGAGCCTTTTTCACTGAATATTCTTCAGTGGAATTCGGGAGGTGCTTCCGCCCTTAGACTTTTATCTGGTAGAGATGCAGATGTTATAGTCCTTCAGGAAACTCGGTCTATCCGTCTCCCACAGGACATTACTCGATTTTTCCCAAAGCACACATATTCCCACTATACTCCGTACATAACCCCACCCCACTTCTCTTCATCTCAAGGACTCTTAACCCTAGTTAAATGCTCCTTAAGGTTTTCCCTCATATTAAATTACTCTTGTCCAGCATTCTCCTGTCTAGTAGTGTCACTCGTTAAGAACGGTAAGGTTTCACTTTGATCCGATCAGAGTAGCCTTCTTCCAGGCGGCTATCCGACTCTTTCCCCGAATAGGAAATCTGTGTCTGGCCGAATTTAATACCTACCTCTCTTCGCAAGCTACCGCGATTCTATCGACTACCTATAAAGGTCGTATATACAATCCCACTCCGACGAAACTCAAGGTCCTAGCAAAATTACTGAACCTCCCCAATCTCTCTGCTTCCGCCAAACAGGCCCTCTCGAATGAATATGGAGCACTAGATACAGGTTCCAGCTGAGTAGGGATAGGACGAGTATCGCTCGCCTTAATCCTTCTCAGTCTTCCTTCTGGAAGATATTCAAGAAGAAGTTTGTTTGCTGGAAGGATAGAGCATTGAGTTGGATAGGGAATGTAGGCCTTGATAAAGTTTTGGAGGAGTCACTAGCCCTACACAACTATGGAGCCACTCAATCACCTCAATCAATCCCGCCTTGGTGTAACTTCTGGAGTAGGGATGTTTCTGTTACGGATATTCTTAACTCCTGGGGTCCACTCCCGGGCACCTCCAAATCCGTCCTTCCACTTTCTTCTCGGGTCTGTCAGCTTTTGACAGCTGATCAGAGAAGAGAGGTGACCGTAACTATGCTTTTAGCCTCCCCATCTGATGTAGCAGGCATCAATATTAGTAAACGTGTTTTTATTCCTAAGAAAAAATCCTGTTCATGTCCAAAAGACCTGCGACCCATTTCGATTCAAAATTCTCTCGTGTCGATTTACGAAAAAGCGCTTGCGCGTAAAATCCGCGACCATTTAAGTAGGCGAAATTTGATCCCTCCAGGTTTTCATGGGTTCGTCAAAAGTCGCTAGGTCCATTCAGCAGTAGGTGAGGTGGAGCAGTTTTGTCGGGAAAATAGCCATCGCCTAGTTGTGGCTATTTTCCTTGACTTTTCTGCTGCATTTGACCGCATCTCCATTCTTTTTGTGACCTCTTCTCTCAGGTCCCTCGGGTTGCCTGCGAGAATTGTGAACAGGGTGATCCTGCTGTACACCAAACGGTTTTATTATAAAGACGACCCTGATGCGCGTCAGTTTTACCCTATTACGGGTGTGTCTCAAGGTTCACCTCTTTCTCCTATCTTATATCTTGCTGCTTCCATTAATCTATTCAAAATATTTAAACGCGAACAACGTCTTGTGGTGTATGCTGATGACACCACAGCCCTGTTCTCTGGACACAGGTGCAAAGACGTAGTTTCTGACATCAGCCGCTTCTTTTTAAGATTAAAAGACCAGTTACCCAAATCCAATCTTATCTTAAACTCCGCCAAATCGCAGGCGGTTGTCTTTCATGGCACCACTGCAACAAAGAAAAAACTTAAGAGATTAGCACTCTCTGCACTCTCCTCCATATTTGCCTATGAACCACTCCCCACCTTCACAAGTCGAGTAAAATACCTGGGGTTCACCGTTACGGTGAACTGGTCGGCGAAAGCTGACCTGGATAGACTTAAACGTATCCTGAAGAAAGCTAGGTGGGCTCTGAAACGGGCTCAGCATATGTCATTGAAAGGGAAAACCCAGGTGCGCCTTTGGGGTACCTGGGCTATCTCGGGATTAGTCTTCTTCTCTAGAGGACGTCCCCCAGAGCAAAGACTAAGGTTCCTGAAGCTCCTCGTCTCTCGTTTACCCAGCATAGTCCGCACCGATTGGATCCTTCGGGGGGTGAAAGACCCAGGGTGGTTCAGTCGGAAGGCGGCGTGTTGGATCGGTTGGGGGCTCAGATCCCCATGGATTTGAGGCCATAATGTTTTAAAGAAGACTGACATGCAACTTTGAAGATTGTCAATTCATCTCGAAGAAGATTAGATAAAGGCTTGATAGTAACTGTCTTCTGTTAATGATATTATCCTGCATGTTTATTTTTAATAAAATCTTTATTTATTTATTTCAAAAAAAACATGTCGAGTAACAAGCGCGTCGGAGGTTCAAAAGATTCTAGTTTTTGCAATTCTGGTGCAAAAAAAAGCTGTTTTTTTCTAATGGAAAAGAGGATATTATAGCTGTTCCAGACATTCTAACCACCGATCAAGACAACTTTATGGTCAATAGTACTACTGTGGTAGCATACTCTATGGCAGCTAATATGAATTCTTCTCAATCAATCAATTCAGCGATGGAAAATGATACTTTGGATAAGGTAATTTTAATTATTAACTCTACCAACCACGTGAGTACCGTTTTTGTTCCTTCTATCGAAAAAGGGGAACTCCCCCTTTTAAAAAACTTACCTATCATTACTGCAACAAAGCCGGTAGAACGTCATTTACTATTCAACATTTTTCTGAGAAAGTTCACATTAGAATACCCTGGAAGGGTTCTATTTAACAGTATAAAAATCTTCAATAATTCGATCAGAGTATCCTTTACTACACATGATCTCATTATCGCATATAAAAAAATTTTTGATTCATTTCTTTCTAACTCTGGAACACTGGAAATTAAGCCTATACACTCTACAGTTAAAATCAACAACTTTCCGGCATTTCTAGAACAACCTGATCTAGAGAATTTAAAGAAGCTTTACAAACTTTCTACAATCAGGCCTTTAAAATCAAAAACAGGGGAGGCGCTTCCGGTAGCCTTCGCCTCCTGTGATCTCGAAAATGCTCAGATCCTTTGCTTGAACACGGTTAACCCCTTTATGGGGTATAACCTCAAATTTATGCTCATCGATTCCAACTGCTTAACATATCCACACTGTAACAACTGCCACAAGTGGGGGCATTGGGCCTCCACTTGTAAGGAAGAAAGGTGTTGCGGGGTATCTTCAAGGGCAGACTGTCCTTCATTAGTGGAAGACATCAAATGTATTGAATCCTCTATATGCAAGAATTGCGGCGGGACCACCCAGCGTGGTCCCGTCGTTGTCGATCCTTTATGGAATACAGGAATAGGCACTCTGCCTCTCCCTCTGAGTCTAAATCTTTTGTCAAAGCAGCGTCGGATCCACCTGTAAACGATAGAATGTCGAATAAAGATATCTTATTTTTATTAGACAATAATAAGAAAGTAATCCTTGCACAGTTACAGCAAATGATTCATCCCTTGCTTGGAGCGTTTCTGGCTGCTCCGTCTTCCCCTGGAGTTACAGTTACACCTAAATCAAAGAAGAGAGGCGGGTCCGCTCGGACGGTTCCCCCAAATAAAATGGGTAAGCACCTTTACGGCCTGGGAGATGAAGATATCGCCCAGGGTGTACTGACCCCTGATAGGGCTGCTGGTGGGAAGGGCAACCTTCCCACTCCTGGCTCCGTCTAGGTCGGCTACTCCCGTCTCAACTAATCTATCACAATGGTGAGTAAGCCCGAGCCTTTTTCACTGAATATTCTTCAGTGGAATTCGGGAGGTGCTTCTGCCCTTAGGCTTCTATCTGGTAGAGACGCAGATGTTATAGTCCTTCAGGAGACGCGGTCTATCCGTCTCCCCCAGGACATTACTCGATTTATCCCTAAGCACATTTATACCCACTATACTCCGTATATAACCCCGCCTCACTCCTCTTCATCTCAAGGACTCTTGACCTTAGTTAAATGCTCTTTAAGGTCTTCCCTCATTTTAAACTTCTCGTGTCCAGCCCTGTCTTGTTTGGTAGTTTCACTCTGTAAGAACGGTAAACGCCTCAGTCTAGCCAACGTTTATATTCGTCCGGGACAGATTCACAAGAACCGTGACCTCCTGGATGGGATAATTGATGGCGGCTATGACATGGTACTTGGTGACTTCAACGACAGAACTGGTCGTTGGATTAATGCAGCACTTCGCAGAGCCAGGAACGGTTATCTTATTCATAAACCACCGTCCCCCTCCTTTCATTGCACATCAACGAATTCTCTCCTCGACTTATTATTGCTCCATGAGAAGTGGTTGCTTAAACCCTTCTGCACGGAGCAATCGCGGCAACATCTGTCCACCTCTCATGACCTGATTCGTTGGCGGATAGAAGAGGATTCCCTGCTTCGTAGAAGATTCCACTTTGATCCCATCAGGGTGGCTGTCTTCCGAGCAGCTATCCAACGCTTCCCCCGAATTGGCAATGAGAGTTTAACCGGATTTAATTCCTATCTCTCTTCGCAAGCCACCGCGATTTTATCGACTACCTATAAAGGTCACATTTTCAGTCCCACTCCGACAAAACTCAGGGTCCTGTCCAAACTGCTGCATCTCCCTAACCTCTCTTCTTCTGCCAAACAGACGCTCTCGATAGAATACTGGCGTACCAGATACTGGTTCCAGCTGAGCAAAGTTAAGTCGAGCATTGCTCGTCTTAACCCTTCTCAGTCTTCCTTCTGTAAGATATTTGATAGAGTTCTGGAGGAGTCACTACCCTACACAACTATGGAGCCACTCAATCACCGCAACCAATCCCGCCTTGGGGAGACTTCAGGAGTAGAGATATATCAGTTCCAGATATTCTCAATGCCTGGGGGCCTCTTCCGGGCACCTCCAAAACCGTCGCTCCACTCTCTTCTCGTGTCTTTCAGCTTTTGTCAGCCGATCAAAGAAGGGATGTGGCCGTCACAATGCTATTAGTCACCTATCCGATGTGGCCTGCATCAACATTAGCCGTAGAATTTTTATTCCAAAGAAATATCCGGTCTCATGTCCTAAAGACCTGCGGCCCATTTCGATTCAAAATTCCCTCGTTTCGATCTACGAAAAAGCGCTTGCGCGTAGAATCCGCGACCATTTAAGTAGGCGTAACTTAATCCCACTTGGTTTCCATGGTTTCGTCAAAGGTCGCTCGGTCCATTCAGCAGTAGGTGAAGTGCATCAGTTTTGTCGGGAGAATAGCCATCAACTTGCTGTGGCTGTTTTCCTTGACTTTTCTGCTGCATTTGAACGCATCTCCATTCCTTTTGTTATCTCTTCTCTCAGGTCCCTCGGGTTGCCTGCGAGCATTGTTAACAGGGTGGAGATACTGTTGTACACCAAGCGATTTTATTACGAAGACGACCCTGATGCGCGTCAGTTCTACCCTATTACGGGTGTGCCTCAAGGTTCACCTCTTTCTCCTGTCTTGTATCTTGCTGCCTCCATAAACCTCTTTAAAATATTTAAGCAGCGTGATCAACGTCTAGTGGTGTACGCTGATGACACCACAGCCCTGTTCTCTGGACGCAGGTGTAAGGACGTAGTCTCTGCCATCAGCCGATTCTTTTTAAGATTAAAAGACCAGTTACCCAGGTCCAATCTTGTTTTGAATTCCGCCAAATCGCAGGTGGTTGTCTTCAATGGCTCCCCTGCGACAAAGCAAAAACTTAAGAGATTTGCACTCTCTGCACTCTCCTCCATATTTGCCTCAGAACCACTTCCTACCTTCACAGGTCGAGTAAAATACCTGGGGTTCACCGTTTCGGTGAACTGGTCGGCGACAGCTGACCTAGATATACTAAAACGTATCCTGAAGAGAGCTAGTTGGGCTCTGAAACGGGCTCAGCATCTGTCGTTGAATGGGAAAACTCAGGTGCGCCTCTGGGGCACCTGGGCTATCTCGGAATTAGTCTTCTTCTCTGGAGGACGTCCCCCAGAGCAATGACCAAGGTTTCTGAAGCTCCTCGTCTCTCGCTTACCCAACATCGTCGCGCCGATTGGATTCTTCGGGGGGTGAAAGACCCCGGGTGGTTCAATCGGAAAGCGGCGTGCTGGATTGGTTGGGGGGGGCTCAGATCCCATGGATTTGAGGTCATGAAAGTTGGTAATGTCTGGGAAGATAAAGAAGCTAAGATTAATCACTATGTCTGAAGATTCTCCGTGTGTACTTTTCATTTATTTATTTACTCTGACTTATTGACGGCTTGTTTATTTATTTTAGAAAATCTGTATTATTATTGTTTTTTGGTTTTGATTCTATCTGTTCACTGCAAAAATCAATAGTTGCTATCTAAGTTCTTTGCTGCTTGTAGGTAGAAGTATCTAGCTAAATTCAACAGATTATGAGACTGAACAATGAGAATTGATGGGAAATTGACTGACTGACAGGAGAGAATTGGCAAAATTGGAAATTTCTTATGACGAATGTACTAAAGGCAAAAAACCTATGGAAATATCTGGGATGCATCAAAAGTCAAGATGATGAAACGTCTGAAGATGATGCTCAAAAGAAACAACTAGCATTGACTGCCATAATCATGTCCATAAATACCGAGTTTCTATATCTAGTACGTGATGTGGAAGACCCTGCAGAAGTATGGAAAATACTTAATGAAAGATTCGATAGCAAATCTATGGGACATGTACTGAATTTGAATCGACGATTATTTAGTTGCAAAATGAAAACCGGTATCAGTGTACGTGAACATATGCGATCATTTAAAGAAATGATTGATTCCTTAAGCGCCGTAAATGCTCGGGTAGAAGAGTCGCAACAAATCGCTGTATTGCTGAATAGTGTGAGCGACACATTTTCACCAGCAGTCACTGCCCTGTCTGCAAGTGAAGATAAAGATTTGACAATGTAATTAGTTCAAAGTACCCTATTAGCTGAAGAGGAACGAATTGAGCAAAAGAAACTAAGAACAACGAAATCACCAGATTATGTAGAGGCGTTGCGTGTTCAAAATTATACAAGACAAAAAAAATGGGTTCGATGTTACAACTGTGGCAAACTTGGTCACATCGCAAGAAATTGTCAAAAACCATATGTTGAAAGTTATACTAATCCGGCACCTAGAATATCAGATGAATCTAAAATGCAATTGTTGATGGTAAATTGTGGAATAAAGGGTTCGAACAAGTGGTGCATTGATTCAGGTGCTACGAAACATATGACTTATGAGCGAAATGAATTTTATTAGCTAAATTTCTTCGATAAGGCAGAAAATGTGGATCGTGGTGATAGTCGAAAAGTTTCCGCTATAGGACAAGGTACAGTGATAATAGGGGTGAAGAGTCTTGAGAACACGACACTTAGTATTCAGCTACAAAACGTACTTTATGTGCCTAATATTTGTTGCAACCTTCTCAGTGTTCATGCGATCAATATAAAAGTGTATTCAGTTCTTTTCCACTATGGACGATGTACAATTAGTGATAAAGATGGCCGGTCAATCGCACATGGAAAGTTAGATGATCGTGTTTTTATCCTCAAGACGTCTCAGACATGTACTAACGTTCATAATTCCTTAGTGTGCCACAACTGTGATTATTCTGAACTGAAATTATGGCACCAACGGTTGGGACATCTGAATTAAGATCAACTTTGTCGAACAATATCATGCTACGATAGGAGAATATCACGTAATGTTAAATGCTCATTGCCATTCTGTTTCATTTGCGTCATGGGCAAGTTGCATCATGCACCACACAAACCATTAAACAAAATTCGCTCATCCCAAAAACTTCAATTTATTCACAGTGATATTTGTGGACCAATGAGCGAGAACTCTGTTGGAAGTCATCGTTATTTCGCAACTTTTATCGATGACTATTCACGATATGTATTTGTTTACTTTCTCAAGCACAAGTCTGAAATCGCCGACAAATTTCAAGATTTTCACAGGCATGTGATCAGTAATGGCAAAGATAGAATCGCTACACGACAGTCAGATTGTGCGCGTGAATATTTATCAAAGGAGATGAAGGATTTTCTCGACAAAGAAGGAATTCAATTTCAAAATTCAGCACCATATACACCTCAGCAAAATGGTGTTGCTGAACGCATGAATAGAACCATAGCCGAAGCTGCTCGGTGCTTGCTAATTCAATCAAAATCACCTCAGCCATTTTGGGCGGCTGAAGCGATATCTACAGTTACTTTTATAAGAAATCGCGTGCAAACAAATTCAGTGCAGCTCGCTATAACACCCTATGAAATGTTCTTCGGGTATAAACCGTGTATAGATAAATTAAAAAATTTCGGTTGTGAAGCTTTTGCCTTGATACCTCAACACAGACGTACCAAATTTCATAAAAAGCAGATTCTATGATATTTATTGGATACGGAAAAAATGCTCACGCGTACAAACTATTAGATCCACTTACCAAATGTATATATCTTCGCGCTGATGTCAGGTTTGATGAAAACATTTTTCCATGTTTGTCTAGTAGATCTAGTACACAATATAACATCCAAAATCAAACATGATTTATCCAAAAATGGCAAGACAATTCTTGAGACAGAGTGCACTGACTCAACAGAAAGTCCTCAAAAATTATATGCAAATATTAATCAGGGAAGATAATACACAGTTTTTACAACGATCACAGCGGTCAAATAAAGGAATTCCTCCCAAGCGTTACGATCAAAATATGATGATTATCGCAGATCATGAAATAAATAACGAGTGGTACGATGTACATAATGAGCCTAGTAGTATTCACGAAGCATTAAATTGTAATGACAGGAATGAGTGGAAAAAAGCAATTGAAAACGAAAAAAATGTAGTGTTAGTAAAATTTTGTGCGACGGAGCATCAAAACGAAACAACAACGATTCTAACGTATATTCAATCTCAACGTTGGAAACAGAGACTAATAAGGTATACCCATTGTCTTCCGACAAAGTAAGTAACGTTTCTTTTGATGGGGTTTTACCCCCCCCCATTCCAAAACTTCAAAATCTATGCATTGTAACAATTTAAAAACCAACAGAAAAGCATTTGTTCTTCAAATATTTCTTAAAAGACTTTGCACTAAGATATGGAAATCGTATTATATTCAACAAAGTCAAAATTACTGATAACATGATTCGTATTTCATTTGCTACTCCAGATTTCTTGAACGATTATGTCAATTATTTCGAGGAAACTTATAAAGACGCAGCATCTATTGAGGTGAAACCGCTGTTGGCCTCTCTCAAGATTAATAACTTCCCTCCTCAATTAGAGGAGGAAGACATTATAAATCTACAAATTTAAAATTAACAATCTGCGACAACTAAAAGGGAGGGATGGAGCAGCCCTCCCTGTGGCCTTCTGCTCAGCAGAGTTAAACAAGGCTCGTTTGCTTTCCAACAGTTGGCTTCGGTCCCTAAAGTTCCGCCATTGAAGCTTAATAAAGGCTCTTCTTTAAGGTCACCGGGAAATGAAGATTATGCCGCACAGGGGACGGCACCCAAGGGGGTAACCCTCCTACTACTGGCCCAGTCTAGGTTGTCGGCTCCCAATCCAACTAATCCATCACAATGATGAGTAAGCCCGAGCCTTTTTCACTGAATATCCTTCAGTGGAATTCGGGGGGGGGCTTCTGCCCTTAGGCTTCTATCTGGTAGAGACGCAGATGTTATAGTTCTTCAGGAGACGCGGTATATCCGTCTACCCCAGGACATTACTCGATTTATCCCTAAGCACATTTATACCCACTATACTCCGTATATAACCCCTCCTCACTCCTCTTTATCTCAAGGACTCTTGACCTTAGTTAAATACTCCTTAAGATCCTCCCTCATTTTAAACTACTCTTGTCCAGCCCTGTCTTGTTTAGTAGTTTCACTCGTCAAGAACGGTAAACGCCTCAGTATAGCCAACGTCTATATTCGCTTAGGAGAGATTCACAAGAACCGTGACCTCCTGGATGGGATAATTGATGGCGGCTATGACATGGTACTAGGTGACTTCAACGACAGAACTGGTCGTTGGATTAATGCAGCACTCCGCAGAGCCAGGAACGGTTATCTTATTCATAAACCACCGTCCCCCTCCTTTCATTGCACGACAACCAATTCCCTCCTCGACTTATTATTGCTCCACTAGAAGTGGTTGCTTAAACCCTTTTGTATGGAGCAATCGCGGCAACATCTATCCACCTTTCATGACCTGATTCGTTGGCGGATAGAAGAGGACTCCCTGCTTCGTAGAAGATTCCACTTTGACCTGATCAGAGTGGCTTTCTTCCAGGCAGCTATCCAACGCTTCCCCCGAATTGGCAATGAGAGTTTAACCAGATTTAATTCCTATCTCTCTTCGCAAGCCACCGCGATTTTATCGACTACCTATAAAGGTCGTATTTTTAGTCCCACTCCGACAAAACTCAAGGTCCTAGCTAAACTACTTCATCTCCCTGATTTCTCTTCTTCTGCCAAACAGACGCTCTCAAAAGAATACTGGCGTACCAGATACTGGTTCCAGCTGAGTAAGGATAGGGCGAGTATTGCTCGTCTTGACCCTTCTCAGTCTTCCTTTTAGAAGATATTCAAGAAATATAAGTTTGTTTGTTGGAGGGATAGAGCGTCTGGGTGGATTGGTAGTATAGGCCTTGACAAAGTTTTGGAGGAGTCACTTTCCCTACACAATTATGGAGCCACTCAATCACCACAACCAATCCCGCCTTGGGGAGACTTCAGGAGTAGAGATATATCTGTCCCAGATATACTCAATGCCTGGGGGCCTCTTCCGGGCACCTCCAAAACCGTCGTTCCTCTCTCTTCTCGTGTCTGTCAGCTTTTGACAGCCGATCAAAGAAGGGAGGTGGCTGTCACAATGCTATTAGCCACCCCATCCGATGTAGCCGGCATCAACATTAGTCGTAGAATTTTTTTACCCAAAAAATATCCGGTCTCATGTCCTAAAGACCTGCGGCCCATTTCGATTCAAAATTCCCTCGTATCGATATACGAAAAAGCGCTAGCGCGTAGAATCCGCGATCATTTAAGTAGTCGTAATTTAATCCCACCTGATTTTCATGGGTTCGTCAAAGGTCGCTCGGTTTATTCAGCAGTAGGTGAAGTACATCAGTTCTGTCGGGAGAATAGCCATCAACTTGCTGTGGCTGTTTTCCTTGACTTTTCTGCTGCATTTGACCGCATCTCCATTTCTTTTGTTATCTCTTCTCTCAGGTCCCTCGGGTTGCCTGCGAGAATTGTTAACAGGGTGGAGATACTGTTGTATACCAAGCGATTCTACTACGAAGACGACCCTGATGCGCGTCAGTTCTACCCTATTACGGGTGTGCCTCAAGGTTCCCCTCTTTCTCCTATCTTGTATCTTGCTGCCTCCATAAATCTATTCCAAATATTTAAACAACGGGAACAACGTCTAGTGGTGTACGCTGATGACACCACAGCCCTGTTCTCTGGACGCAGGTGTAAGGACGTAGTCTCTAACATCAGCCGTTTCTTTTTAGGATTAAAAGACCAATTACCCAGGTACAATCTTACTCTAAACTCCTCCAAATCGCAGGTGGTTGTCTTTCATGGCTCCCCTGCGACGAAGAAAAAGCTTAAGAGACTAGCACTCTCTGCTCTAGCTTCCTTATTTGCCTCTGATCCACTCCCTACCTTCACAAGTCGAGTAAAATACCTGGGGTTCACCGTTTCGGTGAACTGGTCGGCGAAAGCTGACCTGGATAGACTTAAACGTGTCCTGAAGAGAGCTAGTTGGGCTCTGAAACGGGCCTAGCATCTGTCGTTGAAGGGAAAAACTCAGGTGCGCCTCTGGGGCACTTGGGCTATCTCGGGATTAGTCTCATTCTCTAGAAGACGTCCCCAGAGCAAAGACTAAGGTTTCTTAAGCTCCTCGTATCTCTCTTACCCAACATAGTCCGCGCCGGCTGGTCTCTTCGGGGGTGGGGTGAAAGACCCCGGGTGGTTCAGTCGGAGAGCGGCGTGTTGGATTGGTTGGAGGACTCAGATCCCAGTGGATTTGAGACCTTAATTTGGAAGAAGTTTGCACAGATCATTGAATCTACCGTTGACATTTTTTTGTGACTCTGACTCTTCCTTTCTGTTATTTATTTAGTTATCGGTTGTTATGTTATGTAATAAAATCCTTATTATTATTATAAAAAAGCAATTGATTCAGAAATTGGCGCCTTAAAAGAAAATAATACATGAGAATTAGTAGATAGGCCCGAAGGTGCGAATGTCATCAAGACTAAATGGCTATTTAAAAGGAAATACGGGAAAAATAGTGATGTAGAAAAGTATAAGGCGCGATTGGTGGCCAAAGGATGCGCCCAGATTTACGGTGTAGACTACTTTGAGACATATTCACCTGTCGTAAAACTAACAACCATACGAATTTTAATTGCGGTTGCAGTCGAAAGAAACATGCTTTTACATCAAATGGACATTTCTAACGCATTTCTAAATGGTAAATTGGAGGAAAACATATTTATGGAGCAGCCAGAAGGATTCATTATAAATCCGAATAAGGTATGCAAACTCAACCGAAGTATTTATGGACTCTAGCAGTCACCTCGATGTTGGAACAACACGCTGACGGAATACCTCAAAAACAATGGTTTTGCTGAAAGTAACTCCGATCCGTGTTTGTTTATTCGAAACGACAACAAGTTTATGATAATCGCCGTATATGTGGACGATCTCATAATTGCTTCAAAAAATCAAGACGACTTGGTACATATGAAAACGGAACTAGGTATGCGATTTAAAGCAAAAGATTATAATGAGCTGAATTATTGTCTTGGAATCGAAATTAATATTCATGAGGATAATATAGAACTTCAGCAAACTAATTTTATACAGCGCGTGCTTAACAAATACCAAATGGCAGAATGCAAAATCGTAAGTACTCCCATGAATCCTAATATTCGACTGGAAGTAAATGACAACACAAGCAAATCTGTCGATCAAAAATTATATCAATTTATTATTGGATCGCTTCTTTATATAGCAATATGCACTCGCCCAGACATAGCATATGCAGTTGAAATTTTGTCAAGATTTAACATCTCTCCAAATGATTTGCATCTGACAGCCGCAAAGCAAGTTTTGAGATATCTAAGAGGAACTAAAGACTTTCGGCTACGTTTTGTTTATACCGGCAAATTAACATTACAAGGTTATTGTGACGCTGATTTAGCGAACAATGCTGATGATAGAACATCGACAAGTGGAAATATTTTTATTCTCGCCAACGCGCCTGTGAGTTGGATAAGTTGCAAACAGCGTATAGTCGCGTTGTTATCAACAGCAGAGGCCGAGTATGTTGCTCTATCTGTGGCTACTCAGGAGGTACAGTGGCTTAGACAAGTGTTGGCTGATATCGGAGAACAGTGCAACGAACCTACGACAATATTCGAAGACAACCAACCAGCCATAGCTATTGCAAGTGGGAAGACTGAGCATAAGCGAACAAAACACATCGATATTAAATTTCACTTCGTTCGAGCAAGCATTCAACAAAGAATTGTAAAACTCGAATATTGTACTACAAACGAGATGTTGGCTGATATTATGACAAAACCCTTGAACAAAGAAAAAATTCAATATTTTCGAAATGAATTTGGACATAAATCCTCAATCATGGAAGAATACCAAACGAGAGGGAATGTTGTAAAAGAAGCCTTCGGTATTCATTATACATTATCGGATTTTCATTGGGCATCGTTTGCAATGTAATGCGTGTGATCGCACCGCCACTAGTATGGCATTCATTGTTTAATTGTTACGCTTACTATTCGCATGTGTTTTTTCCATTAAGTACTAACGCTATTTAAATGCTACAGTTTTTGTTTTTTGGTTTTGATTCTTTCTGTTTACTAAAAAATCAATTGTTGCTATCTAAGTTCTTTGCTGCTTGTAGGTAGAAGTATCTAGCTAAATTCAACATAAACGTTTCCTGAAAAGAGCTAGGTGGGCCCTGAAACGGGATCAGCATCTGTCATTGAAAGGGAAAACCCAGGTGCGCCTCTAGGGCACTTGGGCTATCTCGGAATTGGTCTTCTTATCTAGAGGACGTCCCCCAGAGCAAAGGCTAAGGTTTCTCAAGCTGCTCATCTCTCGTTTACCCAGTTTAGTGTGCCTTGATTAGACTCTTCGGGGTGAGGGGTGAAAGACCCCGGATGGTTCTGTCGGAAAGCGACGTGTTGGATTGGCTGGAGGGCTCAGATTACTCTGGACCTGAGGCCATAAAGAAGAGGATTGATAAGTAGATGTTAAAAGAATAATTTAAACTCAGTTTTGTTTGTTTCCCTTTTTTTAACTGAACTTATTATCCTGTATATTTTATTTTAAGAAAATCTATCATTATGACTTACAAAAAACGAATTTGGTTTTATGCACAGTACAGTGATTGTCTGAGCATCAAAGGCGAGAAACTTTCAAACTAAAATGCAGGAAATTACAGGTATTTCTTTCCCAAACTAAAGAACTTACTAATTATTAAACTTTCCGGACCTGTTAAGAGACACAACATGTTTAACTCATTCCTTATTCGTTTTGTTGAAAGCTATAATAACCGTATATTATTTAATACAGTAAAGTATCTTGAAACAGAAATCAAGATCTCCTTCGCTACTCCTGATTTGGCTAAATAATTTAAATCTTATTTCAATGCTAACTTATCTAAACTTGGTTCCATTCAACACAAGCCTAAAATGGCTTCTGTCAAGATATCAAACCTGCCTCCTTAACTTGAGAAGAAAAATATGGAGTCCCTAAAAATACTCTACAAAATTTCGAATTTGAGGAAGGTTATGGGGAAGTGTAGACTACTACTGCCTCTAGCGTTTTGCTCGGCCCCTATTGATACAACCGAGATCCTGTCTAAGTTATCATTCAACCCCTTTCCGGGATACAATTTGAAATTCCAACTACTTGACTCAGATGATCTCACATTCCCCCACCGCAACTCCTGCCACAAACAGGGGGCATTCGGTGTCTAATTGCAATGCTATCCGGACGTGTGGTGTTTGCAGTTCGCAGAACTGCCCGCATGCAGCTGGAGAGAAATGTGAAGCAACCCCTAAATGTTCAAATTGTGGACGTGACCATCCCGCCTGATTCCGGTAATGTATTGTTTCAAACAATACTGATATACATTCGCCTCACAAACACAAGCCATTAAAGAGGCTCCCATCTTCTCAAATTTCGCCTCTAGAATGTCCGATAAGAATATACTCAGACTGCTTGATTTAAATAAACAAAGTATTCCCAAGTCAATCAATAGCCTTATTGCTAAACAACTTTCTGTATTGTTTACAGCGCAGGAATCCCTAAACCAATTATCTTGGCTGAGTCCAAAATGAGGAGGGGGCTCTGCTCACGCCGTACCCCCATCAAAATCGGCAAGCTTCTAACGGATAAAGTTTATAAGGCCTCACTGGAAAATGAAGATATCGCCCGTAGGCAAGTATCTGCTCTAGATAGAGTTAGTGGCGGAAAGGGTAACCTTTCCACCCCTAGCTCTGTCTAGGGATTAGGCAATCCCACCTAGCTAACATATCACAATGCAGAGTACTCGTGACCCGTTTTCACTGACTATTCTTCAGTGGAATTCGGGAGGAGCTTCTGCCCTTAGACTTCTATCTGGTGGAGATGCAGATGTTATAGTCCTTCAGGAGACGCGGTCTATCCGTCTTCCACAGGACATTACTTGATTCATCCCTAAGCACATTTGTTCCCACTATACTCCGTACATAACCCCACCTCACTCCTCTTCATCTCAATGCCATTTAACCCTGGTTAAATGCTCCTTAAGATCGTCACTTCTACTCAACTATTCTTGTGCAGCCCTATCTTGTTAAGTAGCTTCACTCTGTAAAACGGTAAACGCCTCAGTCTAGCCAATGTCTACATCCGTTCAGGAGAGATTCACAAAAACGTGAGTTCCTGGATAGGATTATTGATAGCGGCTATGATGCGGTACTTTGTGACGTATACGACAGTACTAGTCGTTGGATTGATGCACCACTCTGCAGAGCCAAGAACGTTTATCTTATTCACAAACCTCCGTCCCCTACCTTTCATTGCACATCAACAAATTCACTCCTCAACTTATTACTGCTCCATGAGAGGTGGTTGATAAAACCCCACTGTACAGAGCAGTCGCGTCTACATATGTCCACTTCTTATGACTTGATTCGCTGGCGGATAGAAGAGGATACGCTGCTTAGAAGGAGATTCGACTTTGATCCAATTAGAGTAGCATTCTTTCAGGCAGCTATCCAACGCTTCCTCAGAATTGGTAATGAGACTCTAACCGAATTTAATTCCTACCTCTCTTCGCAAGCTACCGCGATACTTTCGACTACCTACAAATGTCGTATTTTCAGTCCCACTCCGACAAAACTCAAGACATTAGCGTATATGCTTCGTCTTCCCAATCTCTCTACTTCTGCCTGGCAAGTTCTCTCAAACGAATATTGGTTCACTTGATATAGGTTTCAACTGGGTAAAGATAGGACAAACATTTCTTCCCTTGATCCAGCCCAGTCTTCCTTTTGGGAGATATTCAAGAAGGAGAAGTTTGTCTGTTGGAAGGATAGAGCATTGGGCTGTATTAGAAAAATACGTCTTGATAAAGTTTTGGAGGAGTCACTATCCCTCCATAATTATAGGACCACTCAATCACCTCAACTAATTCCGCCTAGGGGAGACGTCAGAAGTAAGGATTTATATGTCACAGATATCGTTAACTCCTGGGGCCCCTTCCGGGCACCTCTAAATCCGTCGCTAAAATTCGCGATCATCTAAGTCGGCGAAATTTAATCCCACCAAGTTTCCATGGGTTCGTCAAAGGTCGCTCGGTCTATTCAGCAGTAGGTGAAGTTCATTAGTTCTGTCAGGATAATAGCCATCAACTTGCTGTTGCTGTTTTCCTTGATTTTTCGGCTGTATTTGACCACATCTTTATTCGTTTTGTTATCCCTTCTCTCAGGTCCCTCGGGCTGCCTGTGCGAATTGTTAACAGGGTAGAGATACTGCTGTTCACCAAGTGATTCTTTTATGAAGACGGCCCTGATGCGCGTCAGTTCTACCCTATTACGGGTGTGACCCAAAGATCCTCTCTTTCTCCTATCTTGTTCCTTGCTGCTTCCATTGAACTCTTTAAAATATTTAAATGCGAACAACGTCTAATAGGTATACGCTAATGATACCACAGCCATGTTCTCTGGACGCAGGTGCAAAGGCGTAGTCTCGGACTTCAGCCGTTTCGTTTTAAGATTAAAAGATCAGTTACCCAAGTCCAATCTTATTTTAAACTCCGCAAAATCGCAGGTGGTAGTATTTCATGGCTCTTCTGCTACCAAGCAAAAACTTAAGAGATTTGCACTCTCTGCGCTCTCCTCCATATTTGCCTTTGAACCAATCCCTACCTTCACAAGTCGAGTAAAATACCTGGGGTTCACCGTTGCGGTGAACTGCTTGGCGACAGCTGTTCTGGATGGGCTCAAGCGTATCCGGAAGAAAGCTAGGTTGGTCCTGAAACGATCTCAACATATGTCATTGAATGAGAAAACCCAAGTGCGCATTTGGGGCACTTGGGCTATCTCGGGATTAGTTTTCTTTTCGAGAGGACGCCCCACCCACGAGCAAAGGCTAAGGTTTCTCAAGCTCTTCGTCTCTCGATTACCAAAAACCCCTTGTAGTTTAGTCGGAAGACGGCGTGTTGGATCTGTTGGTGGGCTCAGATCCCCCTAGACCTGAGACCGTGAAGATGAAGTGAATATACGAAGACTATAAAGGCATGTCTGAAGATTATGGGTTAAACTATTGACTGATTTGTTTACTATTGAGTGATTTGTTGACTATTGCTTTCATTTACCCTCTTGCTATTTAAGAAAGCCTTTCTTTATTTTAGGTATTTTAGCATTTAAAACCCGCTTTAATCCACCGCCAAATTTCATGCATGGTTCTTTTTTAATTTGTACGACTTGGTACACAACCCTGAACCAATTGTTCTTTTGCGGTGTTGAAGCTTTTTATAAAAGTTTTTTTTCAACTACAGTCCTTCGGATTTCGATAATTTTTAATTTTCCAAAAAGATCTAAGTAATCAATAATTTCGTGATGGCTAATTTTACTTTGATAGTGTTTGCTCATATGTGAAATTGACCGTGATTTCTAACTATAGTAACTGTCTAGCATATAATGTGCCGGCATCTAATCCAATTTCCATTCAACAAAATCATTTGTAAATAACTTCTCATACAGTGTAAATATGTTGAAACATCTACATCGAAATACAAGATTTATAGATTTTTTTATGAAATCTGTGTTATTACGGATTTTGGATAGATAATAGTTTGTTATCTATTAGTCAATTCATAAAAATTGATTTTTATTTTTAATTTCAGTTACTAATTCATCTTAATATAAATTATAGAAAATCTTATAACAATTATTTATTATCGATTAATTTTTGATTATTTAGCTATTTAACTTTTATTTTGTATTATTTTTATTTGCAATATAAAATACGTAGACTCAGTTAGCTTATTTAATAATCAAAGCAACGCATGAGAGTAGTGTAGTTCTAAGATATGGTTACTGAGATTACCGAGCGCTTCCCCATGTTGCGGATCGAGAAGTATTCATGAGATATCAAGGAAAACTATAAATAAGCAGTCGTGGGCAATCAGCGGCGAAATCAACGCTTTAATAGGACAAGGGTTGGTATCCTCTTCTTTGTAAAATATCACATATTAATTGGAAGCTTGACGTAGTGACATGGCGAGGCAGTCCCGCCATTAAATATGGACTAGCTAAATGCTCATATTAGTCATAGATTTCACAAATATCGCTACATCTTAAGCTTGGTGAACTGTTGTGGTATTCCAACCTTATATAGCATATGACATAGCAAAAACACTGACTAACTCTACACATCTACTCAACAAACTCGATATGTTCACGATAATCTAAGGTCAAATGTGCATGGTTTGGAGGTCAAACCATGCACATTTTGGTCTGCAAAGAAACTCAATATATGATCAGATCGACAAATGACCACGAATCCGAATCAGCTGGTTGATTGTGCTTTGATGCTACTATATATATATATATATATATATATATATATATATATATATATATATATATATATATATATATATATATATATATAACATATTGCAAGGTGCGAGTTGTGAATACCAAAATATGTTACCGTGAATTCTGGTAGGACTTATGTATTTATAAATTTCAACTTAAATATCCATTACCCTATCAGAAGAGCTATGCCATTATGTTCTGTATTTCGTCACTGCTGCTCTTAAATCGATCGACTGCTTAAATCATTCAATCGCTACATTTATATAAATGATGATACTGATGTTGGTTGTTATTAAAAATATACGAGCAACACATTCTACTATATCCTATTGAAAGTGTATATATAAAAGAAATGTATTTCACTTTTTTCATCATCACCATCACAACTATTTTTATAGCTACTGTTGGTGCTGATAGACAAGAAATCGTAAGTTAAGAAACATCACATTGAGCAATACTCAAAAGATACAGAGACAAATGTGAGTGCTTCAATGCTATTAACTTTATTTTCTGTCTTTAACAGTTATTTTGCTTTCAAAGTGTGATGTGCATATGAGGAAACTAAAAACAATATATACTATATTATATTTGCTACTATCATAGTACTGCTTTCTATTCGAAGAAGAAGGCAACAAAAATAAGTGCTCTCGTCGTACTCCAGAACATATGGGAACGCTAGAAAAATAAAGACGTAAATACGCTTATCACCTTTATATTGATATTAGCAACAGTAGAGACAAGTAATGTAGTCGCAGTTAATGTAGTATTTTTATATGAAATAGAAGAAGGAATTGTTTTAAACTCAAAAGATCAAAAAGAGAAAATATGGAGGTAAGAAACAGCAAAACGATAACAATGAGTATGCATCCACTGCCATCGGCATCCACATCAATCAACAATTATCAACTACCTACTAAGCAATACCACTTCGAGCACCACCTCAATGAGCTAGAACAATCCACTCAACCAAGCAAATCTTCAATAGGAATACTACTCAAAGGAGATATATTTCCCGATTTATCGCCGTGGACAACGTCTGATTGGTTAAAGTCACCTCGTTCTGTAAAAAGACACTGTCATTCTAGACGTTCTCCTAGGTACCGAACCCAACCTGTCACTTTACATGAAATCTCAGAAGTAGACGAGTCTCAATTTGATAATTCAGGCAAAGAATTGGCTAGTAATTACAACGCTGTTTATGATCAGGATGATGAGCGAAAAATATGTCTAGCCAACAAGATTTTGCCATGTTTTGATAGAAACCAATCTCAGTTTGGATACTCATCATCTACAACAGTATCCGATCATCATCGATAAAATAACGCATACCCATCATCCTCACCATCATTCGTACAGTATATCATAATTGTTTTACTATAAGAAACATAAGACGAACAATAACAGATTTAGTAAGATCATCATCGTTAGAAATTGAAATGTCATTTTGACTGACAGATAATGAGTAATGTTTTAGCAGTAAACTTTATGTATAATTATTATCTTAGAAGTAGAAGTGCGTTTATTATTATGTTTACAGCAGCAACGGGCATAAGCTCATAACAATGACAGCAATAATAAATATAAACAAAAACATAAATTAGTCATAATAAAAATGAAAATCGTTCAATTCCTTATTGATTTTTGCTTTAAATTGCTGAAGATATTGTATATAGTTATTGAACAGATGAAGCCCATTCCAATTGCTAAAGACGAGAAAACTACTATTTTGCATAATCCCGCTCTCAAAACTTTCTATTTAGCGTATTTGGTTTTTGGCGTAATTGATATATACAAAATATATTAATCAGATCAGCTAACTGAGTCTACGTATTTTATATTATTAATAAATTAAAAATAATGATAAATAAAAGTTAAATGTAATAATAAGTAATTAAATAATTAATAACTATCAATAATTAAGAATTGGTATAAAATATTTCATATTGAAATTTAAAATTGAAATTTAAAGTAAAAGTCAATCTTTATAAATTGACTAATAAATGACAGACGATGTATCAAAATAAGGATTAGAGGTCATCAGGATGTACTGCTATGCTATCAGGTGTTGGTCTCATATTTCTCGAGCCTGCATAGCAGCAGGGCCAAATACACGCTAATGAAGTATTTACTCTGATTAAATTTGCTTATCTCATATCTTATTCTAACACTTAGTATATTATTTATTATCTATACATAAAAATTTTAATCTTAATAGTTTAACTTTATTTTTAATAATATTGTGTTGATTTATATATTTTACCATTTTCTGTTTGATGATATTTTTATAGTAACCTAGTTTAAAATATGTATCTATTAAATTATTTGAATGATTTTGAAGAAAGCCAATATCATTACATATTGTTGCAATCCTTAAAATTTCATTATTTAATGTATTATATTTTATATTATATGGTATGCATGAATGCTCATGCAAAAATATGTTTCTTGTATATCAGAATAAGAATTAGAGGTCATCAGGAGGAACTGCTATGCTATCAGGTTTCGGCCGCTAACTCCTCTACCCAACATAGCAACAAGGCCAAATACATGCTAATGATGTATTTCCTCTGATAAAACTATCTAGTATCTTATTCTAATGCAAAGTATATTATTTATTATCCATCCATAAAAATTTGCCACTTAAGAGTTTAAATTTATTCTTTATATTATTGTGTTGATTTATATATTTTACCATTTTCTGTTTGATGATATTTTTATAGTAACCTATTTTAAAATATGTATCTATTAAATTATTTAAATGATGTTGAAGAAAACCAAAATATTATTACAAATTATTGCAATTCTTAAAATTGCATTATTTAATGTATTATGCTTGATAATATATGGCATGCATGAATGCCAATGCAAAAATATGTTTCTTGTAAATTTAAATATATCATCTTTATGATATAAATTAATAGTAGTTTTAGTTAATGTTTATTTAATGTTGATATGAAAGCTGCTATCAAAAGGGTATAAATATAGATTAAATAAAAACAACGACAAAAATAAAATATACAATTCGTTATATAATAACTTAAATGATTACTTTAGTAAGCTGATTAATAGTGAAAGCTCGAATATATCTAAGATAAACATTTGGAAAGATTATATATTTGATAAAATTAAAAATAAAATGAAAATAACAAACAATTATAAAAGGAAAGATAAAAATAATAAAGATATGTATATAGAACTTACTAAATTAAATGATAACTATGTAATAACAACTATTGATAAAGCTAGTAATAACTTTGTCTTCATATGCAAAAAGCTTTATTATGATATATTAATGAAGGAGGTTGATTCTAATGATTTAAATGTAAATCCAACATATGAACGTAGCGAGTTAAGTTTAGAAACAATTATTACAAGTCATTGTTCTATAACGGATAAAAAGGGTATAAAGGTTGAATCAGATAATAAAACTATACCTATATTATATAGGAATCCAAAATTACATAAAAATCCAAGAAAACCTAGGTTCATATGTAGTGCGTTTAAATATACATTAAAACAACTTTCTGTCTATATGAATAAAATACTTAAAGCAATTAAAGCACACTTTAAAAAATATTGCAAGGTAATCGAAATTAATACTGGTATAAAACACTATTTCAGTATTAATTCTACAAAAGAATTTTTAGAACAGACAAAAGGAATAAATTTTCAAAATATAAATGCATACGATTTTAGTACGCTTTATACAAATCTAGATTTAGTAGATATTAAAAAAGCGTTAGTAAAATTAATTAATCTTATATTCGAAAGATATACATATATATGTTATAATAATTATAACGCCTATCTAACAAAAATTAAACCATCAAGTAAATATAAATATATGAATAAAATTGAATTAATAGAATCCTTAAATATTTTGATAAATCAAAATTATTTAAAAGTAGGGACATCTATATTTAGACAAGTAAAAGGTGTTCCAATGGGTGGTAATAGTGTATTTAATTCTAATAATTTTTATTCAATTAATGAACAAATTTATCCAGAAAGCCTTATTCTTAACAAAACAAATATTAATGATAAAGAAGGTGTATAACTAGTTATGAACATTAAATTAACATTAACTAAAAATAATATTAATTTATATCGTAAAGATGACATTTAAATTTACAAGAAACATATTTTTGCATGAACATGCATGTATAGCATATAATATAAAATATAATACATTAAATAATGAAATTTTATGAATTGCAACAATATGTAATGATATTGGCTTTCTTCAAAATCATTTAAATAATTTAATAGATACATATTTTAAACTAGGTTACTATAAAAATAACATTTAGCAGAAAATAGTAAAATATAGAAATCAACATAATAATATAAAGAATAAATTTAAACTCTTAAGTTGCAAATTTTTATGGATGGATAATAAATAATATACTTTGTATTAGAATAAGATACTAGATAGTTTTATCAGAGGAAATACATCATTAGCATGTATTTGGCCCCGCTGCTATGTTGGGTAGAGGAGTTAGGGGTCGAAACCTGATAGCATAGCAGTTCCTCCTGATGACCTCTAATTCGTATTTAAATACAACATATGCTATTTATTAGTCAATTCATAAAAATGACGTTTGTTTTAAATTTCAATTTTTTTATTTTAACTTGATTTAAATTATAGAAAATCTAAAAACAATTATTAATTTTATTATTTAATTATTACTTTTTGATTTAGTATTATTATGTTTTGTTTAATTTATAATTATATTAAATACGTAAACTCAGTTAGCTTATTTGATTTGCTTATCATCAATATTAGCTAAATTTATATTATAAATATTACTTAACATTAAATCACGTTTGCAAACTATTCATATATCATATCATGGCAGCAGATGCAAATAAAGTAGAAATTATCGATCCAATAACTTGAGGATTGACAATTATTTTTCATTCAATAACATACTACTACGAAGTGATATTTTCTACACCAATCCTGATTTAATAAATAAAGATTTTCTAGATAAACAAAAAGGACAAAATAAAGTGGTCATTTTTTATGAATGTTTAATTAAAACAACTCAATATTTATGAATTGTGAATATCAGAATCGTCCATGCACTCCTGCAAGCAAGACGCATTGCCCCGCCTGATTGCGGCGCTGATCCTCTGCATTAGAAAGAAAAATAGCGCGTGCATCCCCGGTTCGTTTAACCAAACGCCGACTGAGTTCATGTATAAAGTCAAGAGATAGGGTCCACTGCTCCTAGTGTTTCGATGACTATCGGGGTAAGCATGTGTTGGTGATGGTCTAAATCCACATATTTTCGGTATTTTCGGGTTTTTGCCTTATTTGCGATAATTCCAGCGCCATGAATCGCCAAGTGTTGATTGCTTTGAGCAAAGGTATTTGGATACGTAAAGTCCCACGCGATGCACAATCCGTGTTTCCTAGGGACGAAGGTACCGTCGTCATATTGCTTGCCGTCGAACCTCGACAGACCCATGGGTTCAAGACGGGATGGTAGATATGCAGCCATTAAAGTTTTCCGAATGATGCCGTTAACCTCCGCGTGACGGGCATGTCGGCTTAGTGAATACCGGCAATCTAGACCGTGAGTAACTGCCTATCGCTAACGACGTCTTCCCTACACTGAAATGGCCGACAGAAGTTGACACCGAGTCCAGAGCAACCGCTGCGGTAATATAAAAGTCGTCTAACTTCGTGCCCACTGCAGATATGGGCAATGCCAGAAGAAAATCGCCAGAGTGCTTTGTGGCAACGGCCAACAATCGAGCTTTCAACTTCGCGGATGATACCCCATCCAGCAACGACCGAAAACGTGTTAAGTGTACTGGCCTGGACCACTGTTTCTGGGAAGGAAGCGCGAATCTTTTCGACTGCGAGTAGGTCGTTACCTATAATCTCGCATTTCGATGCATTAAGAGACAAACCCATTGGATCACTCAACCTCTTGATCATATTGATATCCTGAATCACAGAGTATACGTAACCGCCGATAGAACAATCATCCAAATACCAAATGTTTACAGCGGAGGTGCAATGAGTGGATATGGGGTTAATTGCAAACAGACCACGATATCGTTTCCGAAAAATAGTTGACCAAGATTACTGTAGCATGCGGAAACGAACAGAAACAACTTAGGGATTTTCTCTCGAATGCTCACGAGCATTTCATCACGACTGAGAGTGTTGAACGTGTTGACGAACTATCAGCGAGTGGAATTCTTCAGATCATCAGAATATTACTCTTTAGCAGATAAACTACGGCTTCGCGGACATCGGAGCGGTCATCCGACCCTGGAGAGGACACAATATTGATATTTTAAAACTAACGATCTCCATCTAATATTATGTAATACAGTAAAGTATTACACACAGATATACACGTTCTATAATACAGTAAAGTAGTGCACATAGATATACAACTGATATACCACAGATATACACAGCGTGTATATTTGTGTATATACCGATGGAATAAAATTTAAGAGTGAATGTGTATGCATACTGTTAATAATGAGTAATTTGTGAAAATTAGGTATATTATATAACTAGCGATCAATGCATTTGTAAAATTAATATTTTATAAAAATACTAAGTTAAATAAATGGTGCTTTTACATACAAATAATTTAGAGGTGTATATATACACCTCTAATATACATGTACAAAAGGTAGGAATTGAATCGGATCAGACACGCATTTGCTACTCTAGAGAATAATGGGATAGCTGCCTGGAAGCATAATTTTTCTGATTAAATCAAAGTAAAATCTCCTAAGCAACGTAATTCCTTTAATCGCCAATGGAGTAAGTTGTATGAGGTGGGCAGTTGTTGGCGCGACTGCTCAATAGAAGTAGATTTTAGCAGCCACCTCTCGAGTAGCAGTAGATTGTCGAAAAAATTTTTTTTAGGGAAATTAAAGGAAGAGAATGGTGATTTATGTACAAGATAGTCATTCATGGATCTGCGGAATGCTGCATTAATCCAACGATTTGTTATGTCGTTGAAGTCAACAAATATCATCTAAAAGCTGCTACCAAGAGGTCACAATCCAACAGGTCACGGTTTTTGTGAATTTCTCCTCACTGGATATATGCATTGGCTATGCTGATACGTTTACCGTATTTCAGGAATGTTATCACTAAACAAGATAGGGCCGGATAAGAATTGTTTGATAAGAGGGACGATCTTAATGCGCGTTTCACTAAGGCTAAAGGCCCTTGAGATGAAGACAAAGAGGTGGGGAGATACACTAAGTAAAGTGGGAGGTTATGTGCATTGGAATAAATCGAATAATGCCTAAGAGACTGGACAGATCTAGTTTCCTAAAGGACTATAAAATATGCATCTCGACCAGATAAAAGGCTAAGAGCAGAACTACACTTTTTGATTGTGGACATTGACGAGTTCACCTACCTCCACTGCAGGCAGTGTCACAAATAGGGGCGCTGGGCCTCCAGCTGCAGTCGGACGCCCACATGTGGTTCGTGTGGATCCGCCACATGTTCTTCCCTTTCTTCCAACGACTCCTGCAAGGCCATTCCATCGTGTACAAACTGCGGAGGAAGCCATCCGGCTTGGCGCAGGTCCTGTCTCAAGTTTAAAGGCGTACAAATCTAAAATTGTTCGACCGTCCAAAACAAAAACATCCACCTCCTATTCAAACATCGCAGGTCCACAGCGGATGGACGATTCTGAGATCACTAAATTGATGGACCTAAAAAAGAAGCATCACACAACAGGCTAGAAAATTTAATCCTGATAACCATTGGGGCAGTAAACACGAATCCTACAGTGCCAGCATTAGCGATTACTCCTGTATCGAAGAAAAGAAGAGGCTCAGCCCATCCCGTGCCCCCAATAAAGACCGGGAAGCTCCTCAAGAGCAAAACATGGGAAATGAAGATATTGTCCAGGAGCAAGTACCTATCCTGGTGGGGCTAGTGGCGGGAAGGATAACCTTCCTGCACCTAGCTCTGTCTAGGTAGGCAATCCCCCATCCAACTAATCCATCACAATGCAGAGAACTCGTGAGCCTTTTTCACTGAATGTCCTTCAGTGGAATTCGGGAGGTGCTTCTGCCCTTAGACTTTTATCTGATAGAGATGCAGATGTTATAGTCCTTCAGGAGACACGGTTTATCCGTCTCCCCCAGGACACTACTCGATTTATTCCAAAGCACATCTGTTTCCATTATACTCCGTATATAACCCCATCTCACTCCTCTTTATCTCAAGGACTCTTGACCTTAGTTAAGTGCTCATTAAAGTCCTCCCTCCAATAAAATTACTCGTGTCCAGCCATGTCTTGTTTAGTAGTTTCACTCTGTAAGAACGGTATACGCCTCAGTCTAGCCGATGTCTACATACGTCCAGGAAAGATTCACAAGAACCGTGACTTCCTGGATGGTATTATTGATAGCGGCTATGACATGATACTTGGAGACTTTAACGACAGAACTGGTCGTTGGATCAACGCAGCACTTAGCAGAGCCAGGAACGATTACTTTATTCACAAACCACGGGCACCCAACATTCATTGCACATCAACAAATTCTATACTCGACATTTTACTGCTTCACTCGAGGTGGTAGCTCAAACCCCACTGTACGGAGCAGTCGCATCAACAATTGTCCACCTCTCATGACCTTATTCGTTGGATAATTGAGGAGGATACGTTGCTGAGAAGGAAGTTTCACTTTGATCCGGTCAGAGTGGCCCTCTTTTAGGCGGCTATCCAACTCTTTCCACGAATAGGAAATGAGAGTCTTACCGAATTTAATACCTACCTCTCTTCGCAAGCTACCGCGATTTTATCGACAACCTATAAAGGTCGCTTATACAATCCCACTTCGACAAAACTCAAGGTCCTAGCTAAATTACTAAACCTTCCTAATATCTCTATTTGCGCCAGGCAGGCTCTCTCGAATTAATACTGGAGCACTAGATATAGGTTCCAGCTGAGTAGGGATAGGACGAGTATTGCTCGACTTAATCCTTCTCAGTCTTCCTTTTGGAAGATTTTCAAGAAGGAGATGTTTGTTTGCTGGAAGGATATAGCATTGGGTTGGATAGGGAATGTAGGCCTTGATAAAGTTTTAGAAGAGTCACTAGCCCTACACAACTATGGAGCCACTCAATCACCTCAACCAATCCCGCCTTGGTGTAACTTCAGGAGTAGGGATCTATCTGTTACGGATATCCTTAACTCCTAGGGTCCACTCCCGGTCACCTCCAAATCCGTTGTTCCACTTTCTTCTCGGGTCTGTCAGCTTTTGACAGCTGATCAGAGAAGAGAGGTGGCCGTCACAATGCTTTTAGCCTCTCCATCCGATGTAGCAGGCATCAATATTAGTAAGTGTGTTTTTATTCCTAAGAAAAAATCCTACTCATGCCCTAAAGATCCGCGACCCATTTCGATTCAAAACGCCCTCGTGTCGATTTACGAAAAAGCGCTTGCGCGTAAAATCCGCGACCGTCGGTGTAGACGTAATTTGATCCCTGTAGGTTTTCATGGGTTCGTTAAAGGTCAATCGGTCCATTCAGCAGTAGGTGAAGTGGAACAGTTTTGTCGGGATAATAGCCATCGTTTAGTTGTGGCTGTTTTCCTTGACTTTTCTGTTAAAGGGGAAGGAAGGAACAGATCTCCCCATCGCGTTCTGCTCTGCGGAGCTCAACCAAGCTGAAATTCTTTCTATGAGTAGTGCCAACCCGTTTCTCGGATATAATCTAGTCTTCCTTCTGGTGGAACAGGATAATCTGACATTCCCGCACTGCTCCGCATGCCACAAGTAGGGCCACTGGAAATCTTCATGCAGCTCAACCACCTACTGTGGTGTCTCTCGAAAAGGGTCTTGTCCGAGTTTGTCTAAAATAAATCTTCATGCAGCTCAACCACCTACTGTGGTGTCTCTCGAAAAGAGTCTTGTCCGAGTTTGTCTAAAATAAATAAATGCACTGCGCCTGCAGTGTGTTCTAACTGTCATGGCTTGCACCCAGCGTGGTCTAGGCGCTGTGCTGCTTTTAAATCCTACAAGAGCCGTTTCGTTGGGTCGCGACCTAAATCTTTTTCTGTCGCCCTCAAGACGAATAACGAAAAATTTGTGATCTCTTCCGCGACCGTCTGAGTAGGCGTAATTTGATCCCTGCAGGTTTTCATGGGTTCGTTAAAGGTCGCTCGGCTCATTCAGCAGTTGGTGAAGTGGAACAGTTTTGTCGGGATAATAGCCATCGTTAAGTTGTGGCTGTTTTCCTTAACTTTTCTGCTGCATTTGACCGTATCTCCATTTCCTTTGTGATCTCTTCTCTCAGGTCCCTCGGGTTGCCTGCGAGAATTGTGAACAGGGTGAATATTCTGCTGTACACCAAGCGATTTTACTATGAAGACGACCCTGATGCGCGTCAGTTCTACCCTATTACGGATGTGCCTCAAGGTTCACCACTTTCTCCTATCTTGTATCTTGCTGCCTCCATTAACCTATTCAAAATATTTAAACGCGAACAACGTCTTGTGGTGTATGCTGATGACACCACAGCCCTGTTCTCTGGACACAGGTGCAAAGACGTAGTTTCTGACATCAGCTGCTTCTTTTTAAGATTAAAAGACCAGCTACCCAAATCTAATCTTATTTTAAACTCCGCTAAATCGCAGGTGATAGTCTTTCATGGCACCCCTGCTACAAAGCAAAAACTTAAGAGATTAGCACTCTCTGCGCTCTCCATATTTGCCTCTGAACCACTCCCTACCTTCAAATGTCGAGTAAAATACCCGGGGTTCACCGTTACGGCGAATTGGTCGGCGAAAGCAGACCTGGATAGACTCAAACGTATTCTGAAAAGAGCTAGGTGGGCTCTGAAACGGGCCCAGCATCTGTCGTGGAAAAGGAAAACGCAGGTGCGCCTTTTGGGCACCTGGGCTATCTCGGGATTAGTCTTCTTTTCAAGAGGACGTCCCCCAGAGCAAAGACTAAGGTTCCTGAAGCTTCTCGTATCTCGTTTACCCAGCATAATCCGCACCGACTGCATTCTTCGGGGGCTGAAAGATCCCGGGTGGTTCAGTCGGAAGGCGGCGTGTTGGATCGGTTAAGGGGCTCAGATCCCCATGAATTTGAGGCCTGAGTAATGGTTGAAGACTAACAGGATCCAGAAGAATAATTAAGTTTTCATTGTCAGTCTTATCTTAAACTGTTGACCCTTGTTATCTGTTATTTATTTTTTATTATTAATAAAATCTTTATTTTCATAAAATCTCCCTTTCGAAAAATGAAAAGTGTACACGTCGGAGCTACAAAGGAAAGCGCTTTTGCTGCTGAAATGATTCAAAACTTAACAAATCACAACGAAATCTCCTCAAAACCAGGTATACTCTCAAATTGTAACCACGATGGAAAGGTAAGTGACGTTTCTTTGTTTGTTAATGAGGAAGAGTTACTCCCCCCAGTCAAAAAAATTTCAAATTTGGCTATAATTACGGCAACTAAGCCAATCAAGAAACATCTTTTGTTCTGTACATTCCTACGGGAGTTTGTTCTAAAGTTTAATAATAGAGTCGTCTTCAACAACGTAAAAGTTTTTGACAACTCCCTGAGAATCTCTTTTGCGTCATTAGATCTACTAAATAAATATTATCAGTATTTCTTGGAAAACCTGTCATTAACTGGTTCAATAATGCTAAAACCAATAATGGCCTCAATTAAAATCACCAATTTCCCCCTCCAAATGGAGGTGGTTCAATCGGAAAGCGGCGTGTTGGATTGGTTAGGGGCTCAGATCCCCATGGATCTGATGCCAGAATAAAGGTGAAGACTCCGATAATAATGTTCATGATGATTCGCTTCAGAACTATTTATCTTAGACTATCTATCGGTTGTAATTATTTTTTCATCCTTTTGTGAGTAAGAAAATCTATTATTATTAAAATCTCTGTAAAAAATGTGTAGTGCACAAGCAAAAATAAGCGTGTCGGAGCATAAAAGCTCCTGCCTTTCCAGTACAATTTTACACAATTATGATGGTATGGATGGAGTAAAAAATACTATTTCCAGTTTATCTAATCAAAGCAGAGACATCCAGGTTTGTGATTTATTAAAAAATTCAACAACTTACTCGGGGCTACTCCCCCAATACCTAAGCTGACCAACCTTGCGATTATAACGGTCTCAAAGCCTCTTGTGAGTCACCAAATGTTAAGTCTATTTCTCCGAGAATTTGTCGGACGATACTCTAACAGAGTCATTTTTAATACAGTCAAGATCTTTGAGAACTCTCTAAGAGTCTCATTTATAACATCCGAACTCATGCATGAGTATTACACGTATTTTCATAAGAATCTCTCCCACTTGGGATCGATCGCTCTGAAACCGATCCAGTGTACTCTAAATATCACTAACTTCCCCTCCCAGCTCGAGGAGGAAGATTTAAATTTGCTAAAAAGAACGTATCATCTTCACTCAGTAAAGCAGATCAAGTCTAAATCGGGAGAAGACCTCCCAATCGCCTTTTGTTCAGTCGACCTGGGCCATGGAAATGTACTATCGAATGCTGCCTAATCCATTTCTTGGATATAACTTACGATTTGCGTTAATATATCAGGATTCTCTCACATACCCCCCACTGCAATGTGTATCATATGTGGGGGCACTGGGGGTCCACGTGTACCAAAAACAGAATTTGTGGTGTCTGTTCATCTGTCTCGTGCGATAACATGCTGCAGGGGGAGCGATGCCTGGCTCCCCCAGCCTGCCATCATTGCGGGGGTGTCCACCCCGCCTGGTCAAGGCGATGTATAACATTTAAGGAGTATCAACTGTTGTTCTCTAAACGTTCAGTCTCTAATACCTTCTCTTCCGTCGCGGCCCTACCGACAGGATGCCGAATAATGACATACTGCTCCTCTTAGATAACAACAAAAAAGAGATTCTTGCTGAAATTCAGTCAATGCTAGCCCCCTGTTGTCAGCTATTGTATGGGCTCCCACGGCCCCGATGCCGGATGAACTAAAAGTATCCCACTCCCAAAAAAGGGGGCATAAGCAAGAACGGTGCCACATCTCAACGTGAGCAAGCTTAGAAAAGAAAAGGGCGTCTTAAAGGGAAATGATGATATTGCCCTGGGGGTTCCGGCCCTGGATGGGGATAGTGACGGAAGGGGCAACCTTCCTGCACCTAGCTCTGTCTAGGTTGGCTGCCTCCGTCCAACTTGTCTGACACAATGGTAAGTAAACGTGATCCTTTTTCACTGAATATCATTCAGTGGAATTCGGGAGATGTTTCTGCCCTTAGACTTTTATCTGGTAGAGACGCAGATGTTATAGTCCTTCAGGAGACGCGATCTATCCGTCTCCCCCAGGACATAACTCGATTTTCACTCGTTAAGAACGGTAAACTAGTATATTAACTATACGGTAAATAGTTATAGAACGGTAAACTAGTATATTAAAGGTAAACTAGTATATATACTAAACTAGTAAACTAGAATAGTATATTAAATGAAATTTTCAAACAGCAATTAGGATCAATACCTTCGGGTAATTTGAAAGAGTTGGATTTATTACCATGTGTAAAACGTAAAACGAATTTAACTTGTACTTAGGCTTTAATAACAGAAACAGCATCAGCGGCATTAAGTCCGTTTGTAAACTTGGATAATTGGACAGATACTAATGTAATTAACGCAATACTTCCGTTTAATACGGTTGTTAATCCGCCTGGAGCATTAATATCTGTTCTTTATAGTACATGTATTAATGTTAATCAAGATGCATTTAATAATGTCGGACATGGTATGTGGAGAGTAGTAAGGAAAGTTGAAGGAAGAAAGGGTGAACTTATTGACGATCTGGCTAATCTAATACACAAGGAGCTTTAACGAAGATGAGAAGAAAAATTTGAACTAATATTTATTTTATTTATAAAACTCATATTATGTAAATTTTTGTATGATAATTTTTCTTCTTTAATTAAACACACGGCTGACGGAGGCCACAACCCCAAAAAAACGCCAAAGTCTAGCTAAATTCTACATCCGTCCGGGGGAGATTCACAAGAACCGTGACCTCCTGAATAGTATTATTGATAGCAGCTATGACATGGTACTAGGTGACTTCAACTGTAGAGCTGGTCGTTGGATTAATGCAGCACTTCGCAGAGCCAGAAACGGTTATTTTATTCAAAAACCACCGTCCCCCACCTTTCATTGCACATCAACGAATTCACTCCTCGACTTATTACTGCTCCATGAAAGGTGGTTGTTAAAACCCTTCTGCACAGAGCAGTCGCGACAACATCTGTCCACCTCTCATGATCTAATTCGCTGGCGGTTAGAAGAGGATTATCTGCTTCGTAGAAGATTCCACTTTGACCCGATAAGAGTGGCTTTCTTCCAGAAAGCTATCCAACGCTTCCCCCGAATTAATAATGATAATTTAACCAAATTTAATTCTTACCTCTCTTCGCAAGCTACCGCGTTGCTTTCGACAACCTGTAAATGTCGCATTTTTAGTCCCACTCCGACAAAACTCAAGGTCCTAGCTCAACTACTAAACCTCCCTAATCGCTCTTCTTCCGCTAGACATACCTTCTCGTCTGAATACTGGCGCACCAGATATTGGTTCCAGCTGAGTAGGGATAGGGCGAGTATTGCTCGTCTTAACCCTTCTCAGTCTTCCTTTTGGAAGATATTCAGGAAGGAGAAGTTTGTTTGTTGGAAGGATAGGGCTTTGGGCTGGATCGGTAGTATAGGCCTTGATGAAGTTTTGGAGAAGTCACTAGCCCTACACAATTATGGAGCCACGCAATCTCCGCAACCAATCCCGCCCTGGGGAGACTTCAGGAGTAGAGACTTATCTGTCACAGATATTCTCAACGCCTGGGGGCCTCTTCCGGGCACCTCCAAATCCGTCGCTCCACTCTCTTCTCGTGTCTGTCAGCTATTGACAGCCGATCAAAGAAGGGAGGTGGCCGTCACAATGCTATTAGCCACCCCATCCGATGTGGCCGGCATCAATATTAGTAGAAGGATTTTTTTACCTAAAAAGTATCCGGTATCTTGTCCTAAAGACCTGCGGCCCATTTTGATTCAAAATTCCATAGTCTCGATCTACGAAAAAGCGCTTGCGCGTAGAATCCGTGATCATTTGATTAGGCGAAATTTAATTCCACCTGGTTTCCATGGATTTGTTAAATGTCGATCGGTCCATTCAGCAGTTGGTGAAGTGCATCGGTTTTGTCAGGAGAACAGTCATCAACTCGTTGTTGCTGTTTTCCTTGATTTTTCCGCTGCATTTGACCGCATCTCCATTCCATTTGTTATCTCTTCTCTCAGGTCCCTCGGGTTGCCTGCGAGAATTGTTAATAGGGTGGACATACTGCTGTACACAAAGCGATTTTATTATGATAACGACCCCTGATGCGCGTCAGTTCTACCCTATTACGGGTGTGCCTAAAGGCTCCCCTCTCTCTTATTTTATATCTTGCTGCCTCCGTCAACTATTCAAAATATTAAAACGTGATCAACGTCTAGTGGTGTACGCTGATGACACCACAGCTCTGTTCTCTGGACGCAGGTGTAAAGGATGTAATCTCTGACATCAGCCGTTTCTTTTTAAGATTAAAAGACCAGTTACCCAAGTCAAATCTTATTCTAAACTCCGCTAAATCGCAGGTGGTTGTCTTTCATGGCTCCCCTGCGACAAAGCAAAAACTTAAGAGACTAGCACTCTCTGCGCTCTCCTCCATATTTGCCTCAGAACTACTCCCTACCTTCACAAGTCGAGTAAAATACCTGGGGTTCACCGTTTCGGTGAACTGGTCGGCGAAAGCCGACCTGGATAGACTAAAACGTATCCTGAAAAGAGCTAGTTGGGCTCTGAAACGTGCCCAGCATCTGTCGTGAAATGGGAAAACCCAGGTGCCCCTTTGGGGTACCTGGGCTATTTCAGGATTAGTCTTCTTCTCTAGAGGACGTCTCCCAGAGCAAAGACTAAGGTTTCTGAAGCTCCTCGTCTCTCGTTTACCCAACATCGTCCGCATTGATTGGATTCTTCGGGGGAGGGAACAGTGAATGACCCCGGGTGGTTTAATCGGAAATCTGCGTGTTGGATTAGTTGGGGGCTCAGATCCCCACGGATTTGAGGCCTACATAATGATGAAGACTTTGGTTACGAAGATTATGAAGATTATGAAGATTTCATTTGTCTGATTTCACTTTTTATTGATAGCTTATTTATCCTTGTTGAGTTATGTCAACCAGTTTTTGTATTAAGAAAATCTTTAGTAAAATCTCCATCAATAAATTCATTTTGCACTTACCGAAAATGGAAAATGTTGTCGGTGGTTCAAAGCAATTAACTGTTATGGTAAATTTTTGCTGTTTTCCAGGAAATGGTGGTAAAGAATTGGTAATATCTTCAATTTCTCAGTCTACTGATAAGGTTGGTACTGATTGTGTTTCTCAGAGTGTGAATGTACTTATCTCATCCCCAAAGCAAAAAATCTAGTTATAATCAGACTGCTTCAACCGATTGAGAAGCATAAGATATTCTCAACTTTCCTACGAAAGTATGTTGATTTACATTGCAAAAGAATAATTTTTTATTCTGTTAGAATTTTTGACATAAGTGTTAAAGTATCCTTCGCTACGTGTGATCTCGCCTCAGACTACCTGGACTTTTTTAAGAATAATTACACTTAAATTGCTACGATTAAGTCTAAACCTATTTTGGCGACTCTCAAGATTTCCAATTTCCCTCCTCATTTGGAGGAGGCTGACATTAACCTTCTAAAATGCTCGTTCAAAATGTCTTCGGTCAGGTCAGTCAAGAATAAAGATGGTCGAACAATCCCTATCGCCTTTGCGACTGTGGATTCTGGTCAAGCTCAATTGCTTGCTCTTTCCGGAAGTAATCCCTTTTTGGGTCACAACCTAGTTTTCACGATAATTGAAGAGGATCAGTGGACTTATCCACATTGTAACGCGTGCATTTTTGGGGGCACTGGTCTTCTACATGTCATAGTCATCAATGTTGTGGAGTCTGCTCAAAGGCAGATTGTCCATTCCTAATTAAAGGGGAAAGATGTAGCTCTTCTCCCTTTTGTAACAATTGCAATGGGGACCATCCGGCCTGGTCCCAGAAATGCTCAAAATTCAAAAAATATCGGCTGGACCACCTTGGTCTAGGTTCATCACTTAGTACTCATGGGCCGTTTTCTTCTATTATAGCTAGTCAGGGGAATTCGTTGTCGAAGAATTTGGAATCTGATTCCAGGATGTCCAATGAGGACATTATCCATCTCCTATAACAAAATAAGAGGGAAATTGTGGAACATATTACAACTTTATGGTCTAATTTATGTCTATCCTTCTACCCAACTCAAATTCTGGTTCAGCCTGTTTTAGAGTCTAAGAAGAGGGGAGCGTCGGCCGACGTAGTCTCCCCTTTAAAAATTGGTAAGATGCTGAAGAATAAGCAGCGCAGATCTCGGGTGGAAAATGAAGATATTGCCCGCGGGGAAGTGCCCGCTATGGACTTTGCTAGTGGCAGAGGGCGTGACCCCTCTGTTCCTGGTGTTGTCTAGGGCGTGGTAATCCCGGTATAGCCGAACTAACACAATGTTGAGTATCGGTGAGCCTTTTTCACTGAATATTCTTCAGTGGAATTCGAGAGGAGCTTCTGCCCTTAGGCTTCTCTCTGGCCGAGATGCAGATGTTATAGTCCTTCAGGAGACGCGGTCTATCCGTCAACCCCAGGACATTACTCGATTTATCCCAAGCACATCTATTCCCACTTTACTCAGTACATTACCCCTCCTCACTCCTCTTCTTCTTAAGGACTCTTGACATTAGTTTAATGCTCCCTATGGTCTTCCCTCCTTTTAAACTACTCTAGTTTTGCCCTTTCTTGTTTAGTAATTTATCTCTGTGAGAACGGTAAACGCTTCAGTCTAGCCAATGTCTACATTTGTCCAGGGGAGATTCACAAGAACCATAACCTCCTGGATCGAATCATTGATAGCAGCTTCGACATGGTGCTTGGTGATTTCAATAACAGAACTAGTCGTTGGATTAATGCTGCACTCCGCAGAGCTAGGAACCGGTACTTCATTCATAAACCACCTTCCCCTACCTTTCATTGCTCAACAACAAACTCTCTACTCGACCTTCTACTGCTTCACGAGAGATGGTTGTTAAAACTCCTCTGTATTGAACAGTCAGGGCAACATCTGTACACCTCTCATGACCTAATTTGTTGGCGAATTGAGGCTAACACGCTGCTTCGGGGGAGATTCCACTTTGATCCAATAAGAGTTGCGCTCTTTCAGACAGCTGTTCGTCTTTTCCCCCGAATTGGGAAAGAGAGCTTAATCGAATTTAAATCCTACCCCTTCTCGCAAGCTACCGGGATTTTATCGACTACCTACAAATGTCGCATTTTCATTCCCACTCCAACAAAACTCAACACCCTTGCACATATGCTCCATTCACCCAATCTTTTTGCTTCTGCCCGTCAATCTCTCCTGAAAGAATACTGGAGAACTAGATATAGGTTCCAGTTGGGCAAGGATAGGGCTAGCATTGATTCTCTTAATCCGGCCTGGTCTGCCTTCTGGAAGATATTTAAGAAAGAGATATTTGTCTGTTGGAAGGAGAGGGCATCTGGTTGGATCGTTAGTATTGGTGTTGTTAAAGTTTTGGAGGAGTCACTAGCCCTACACAATTATGGAGGCACGCAATCACCACAACCAATCCCGCCTTGAGGATACTTCACGAGTAGCGATCTCTCAGTTCCTGGGATCCTTGATGCATGGGGGCCACTTCCGGGCACCTCCAAGACAAACGCTCCACTCTCTTCCCGGGTCTGTCAGCTTTTGACAGCCGATCAAAGGAGAGAAGTGGCCGTCACTATGCTTTTAGCATCGCCATCTGATGTTGCCGACATCAGTATTAGTAAGAGAATATTTATCCATAAGAGAAATCCGGTTTGCTCTCCAAAAGACCTGCGGTCCATTTCGATTCAAAATTCCCTCGTTTCGATCTACGAAAAGGCGCTTGCGCGTAGAATCCGCGACTATCTGAGTAGGCATAATTTAATCCCACCTGATTTCCATGGGTTTGTCAAGGGTCGCTCGGCTCATTTAGCAGTTGGTGAAGTGCATCGGTTTTGTCAGGAGAACTATCATCAGAAACTGTGGCTGTTTTCCTTGATTTTTACGCTGCATTTGACCGCATCTCCATTCCCTTTATCTTTTATCTCAGGTCTCTCGGGTTGCCGGCGAGAATTGTTTGCAGGGTGGAGATACTGCAGTACACCAAGCGATTTTATTATGATAACGACCCTGATACGCGTCAGTTCTACTCTATTACGGGTGTGCCTCAAAGCTCCCCCTCTCTCCTGTCTTATATCTTGCTGCTTCCATTCAACTTTTCAAAATGTTTAAACGCGATCAACGTCTAGTGGTGTACGCTGATGACACCACAGTTATGTTCTCTGGACGCAGGTGTAAAGACGTAGTCTCGGACATCAGCCGCTTCTTTTTAAGATTAAAAGACCAGCTGCCCAGGTCCAACCTTGTTCTAAATTCCGCCAAATCGCAGGTGGTTGTCTTTCATGGCTCCCCTGCGACGAAGCAAAAACTTAAGAGACTAGCACTCTCTGCGCTCTCCTCCATATTTGCCTCTGAACCACTCCCTTCCTTCACAAGTCGAGTAAAATACCTGGGGTTCACCGTTTCGGTGAACTGGTCGGCGAAAGCCGACCTGGATAGACTAAAACGTATCCTGAAAAGAGCTAGTTGGGCTCTGAAACGTGCCCAGCATCTGTCGTGAAATGGGAAAGCCCAGGTGCGCCTTTGGGGTACCTGGGCTATCTCGGGATTAGTCTTCTTCTCAAGAGGACGTCCCCCTGAGCAAAGACTAAGGTTTCTTAAGTTCCTCGTATCTCGTATTCCCAGCATCGTCCGCACCGATTAGATTCATCGGGGAGGGGGTGAAAGACCCCGGGTGATTTAATCGGAAAGCGGCGTGTTGAATTGGTTGGGGGCTCAGATCCCTGTGGATTTTAGACAATAAAAATAAAAAAGAATTGAAGACAGAAGAAATAAAGATGAAAGAAAATTTTCTCTGTTATGACTGATTTTTGACATTTTTGGCATTATCCACACTTATGTTTGCTATTAATCTCAAAAATCTCAAAAAGTGAATTGACGAACGATCAAAGAATTTTGATAAATGCATTATTTCACAGAAAACGATGGAAATTCCTGCTGGAATCAAGGTGAAAGAAGACTTTGGAATGACGCAATTGCAGGTTAGTGAGTTTTCTATTGTTGGGAGAGAGGGGCAATTACTTCCCCCTATCCCCAAAATGAAAAACCTGGTTATTATTACACTTTTGCAACCAATAGAAAGACATTCCTTGTATAACAGACTATTACGTGATTTTTCAAATAAATATCTTAACAGAGTAGTCTTTCATTCTGTTAAGTACATCGAGAGCTCTGTGAAAATATCACTTGCGTCAGAAGATACTCTTTATCACTATGGGAATTACTTTGATCAAAACTACAGCAGTTTTGCGACGTTTGTAAAGAAACCTATATTTCGACTTTAAAAATTAACAACTTGCCTTCTTCTATGGAAGAAAATGATTTGGCTACATTATCAAAAACCTAGAAAATCCATAATATACGTACACTTACCGGCCGTAATGGCCTTCCTATCAATGTGGGATTCTGTTCTGCCCCCTTGCGCAGGCAGAGGTTCACGAGAGATCACAATGCAACCCCTTTATGGGGTTCAATCTCAAATTCAAACTGATATCGACAGAAGAGTTTACGTACCCGCATTGCAGCCGGTGCCATAAATGGGGGCACTGGGCCTCCAGCTGCAGTGGGGTGGCAAGCTGCGGGAAATAGACTGCCTCGCGATTGACTCAGCTCTATTTTGTTCCAATGGGATCATGTGTTGTATTTGTAGTGGGGCACACCCTGCGTGGGGAAGGCAGTGCCCTCACTTCAAGGAATATATTGCAAAGTTACGTGCGCAAAATCTGCCCCTGAAACATTCGCCAAGTCGGCATATAGATCTCTGACTGCGTGTCTATGGTAATTATGGACCTCAAGTTCGAAACATTTAGAAAAGAAATTCAAGAGCCTGTAGCGAAATCAATTGATAATCTGTTCGCCAATCCGGTTATACCTATTCCAACCGCTAAAACGTCAAACAAAAGACGGGCGTCGGCTCGGGAATCCAAGAAACGAACAGCTTCGGCCCAAGCCGTTCCCTTAAAGATTGGCAAAATGCTTATGGGCATGAATAGAAGCGCCTCAAAGAGAAATGATGATAATGCCCGGAAGCAAGTATCCACTCTGGGCGGCGCTAGCGGTGGAGGGGGCAACCCTTCCACCCCTAGCTCTGTCTAGGGTGTGGCAATCCCCTTCCAGCCAAACTAACACAATGCAAAGTAATCAAGAGCCATTTTCACTGAATATCCTTTACTGGAATTTGGAAGGTGCTTATGCCCTTAGTCTTTTATCTGATAGAGATGCAGATGTTATAGTTTTTCAGGAGACGCGGTCTATCCGTATCCCTTAGGACATTACTCGAGTTATCCCTCAGCATAAATACACCGACTTCACTCCGTATATAACCCTTCCTCACTCCTCTTCATCTCAAGGTCGTTATACCTAAGTTTAATGATCCTTAAGATCTTCTCTCTTTCTTAACTATCTTGTTTGGCTATATCACTTCGTAAGAACAATAAATGCATAAGTATAGCAAATATTTATATTCGGCCAGGAGAAATTCACAAGAACAATGACCTTCTGGATTGTATATTAGGTAGTGTCTATGACATGTTACTTGGTGACTTCAACGACTGAACTGGTCGTTGGATTAATGCAGCAAACCGCAGAGCCAGGAACGACTATCTTATTCACAAACCACCATCCCCCACCTTTCATTGCTCAACAACTAATTCACTCCTCGACATATTACTGCGTCATAAGATGTGGTTGTTGAAGCCCATCTGTACTGAGCAGTCGCGCAAATAACAGGCCATCTTTCATGACCTAATTCGTTGGCGGTTAGAGGAAGATACGTTGCTGAGGAGAAGGTTCTACTTTGATCCCGTCAGGGTGGCCTTCTTTCAGGCAGATATCCAACTCTTCCCCCGAATTGGGAATGAGAGTTTGACCGAATTTAATACCTACCTCTATTCGCAAGCTACCGCGATACTATCGACTACCTATAAAGGTCGTATATACTATCATACTCCAACAAAACTCAAGGTCCAAGCTAAAATGCTACGCCTTCGTTATCTCTCTGTTTCCGCCAGACAAGCACTCTCGAATGAATACTGGAGCACAAGATATAGGTTCCAGCTGAGCAGAGATAAGGCAAGCATTTCTAGCCTTAACCCTTCTCAGTCTTCCTTCTGAAAGATATTCAAGAAGGAGAAGTTTGTTTGTTGGAAGGATAGAGCATTAGGCTGGTAGGTAGAATAGGCCTTGATAAAGTTTTGGAGGAGTCACTATCCCCACACAATTATGGAGCCACTCAATCACCCCCAATTAATCTCGCCTTGATGTAACTTCAGGAGTAGGGATTTGTCTGCTACAGATATCCTTAACTCCTGGGAGCCACTTCGGGGCACATCAAGAACCCATGCGCCACTCTTCACTCGTGTTTGTCAGATTTTGACAGACAGTCAGAAAAAGGAGGTCGTCATAACAATGCTATTAGCCTCTCCGTCCGACATTGCTGGAATAAACATCAGCCGTCGTGTTTTGTACCTAAAAAGAAGTCGATCTCATGTCCTAAATATTTGCGACCCATTTCGATTAAAAACTCCCTCATCTCCAATCACGAAAAAGCGCCTGCGCGTAAAATCCGGGATCATCTAAGTAGGCGAAATTTAATCCCACCAGGTTTTTATGGGTACGTAAAAGATCGCTCGGTCCATTCAGCAATAGGTGAAAAGGAGCAGCTTTGTCAAGATAACAGTCATCAGCTTGCTGTGGCTGTTTCTCTTGACTTCTCTGCTGCATTTCACCACATTTCCATTCCTTTTGTTATCACTTCTCTCAGGTCCCTCGGGTTGCCTGTGAGAATTGTTTAACAGGGTGGAAATATTGCTGTACAGCAAGCGATTCTTCTATGAAGACGACCCAGATGCACGTCAGTTCTACCCTATTACAGGTGTGCCTCAAGGCTCCCCACTTTCTCCAATCTTGTATCTTGCTGCCTCCATTAAACTCTACAAAAAATTCAAACGCGATCACCATCTTGTGGTATAAGCTGATGATACCTCAGCCCTATTCACTGGTCGCAGGTGCAAAGATGTAATCTCTGACATCATCCGTTTTTTACAAGATTAAAAGATCAGTTACCCATATCCAATCTTATTTTAAACTCCTCCAAATCGCAGGTGGTTGTCTTTCATGGCGCTCCTGCGACAAAGAAAAAATAAAGAGACTAGCACTCTCATTTTTTTCCATATTGACTAATTAATCACTCCCTACCTTCTTGAGTCATGTTAAATACCTGGGTTCACCGTTACAGTTAACTGGTCGGCGAAAGCCGACCTGAATAGACTTAAACGTATTCTGAAGAAAGCTAGAGGGACCCTGCAACGTGCCCAACATCTATCATGGATAGAGGAAACCCAAGTGCGCCTCTGGGGTACTTGGGCCATCTCGGGATTGGTCTTCTTTTTAAGAGGACCCCCAAGAACAAAGACTAAGATTTCTTAAGCTCCTCATTTCGCGATTACCAAGCATTGTCCGCATCGATTGGATTCTTCGCAGGGTGGAAGCCCCCGGGTGGTTTAGTCGAAAAGCGGCGTGTGGTATTGGCTGGGGGCTCAGATCCCGCTGGATCGGAGGCCTTAATGATTAAAGAAGACTTTTATTGGTGACTGGTAAACTAACTTTTCCTTCTTGTATTTTTGACACATATTTCTTTTTTATTTTATTTTTTTAGTTTTTGTATAACACTTACATTGATTGTATTTAAGAAAATCTTTATTTACTTTTTACGTCACCACGGTTAAAAATGAACAGTGACGGAGGATCAATCATTTACAACTCAAACGATTTTGCAGCAAAAACGATAAAGAATTCCAATATTTTGGACGACAAAAAGGTATATTCTTATCATATTAATCCGGAACAAAGGTGAGTAACAGCTCTATTGTTCCTGGGAAGGGGAATTACTTCTCCCTATCCCCAAAACTGTTAATTTGGGTATTAAACCCTTAAAAAGCCTATAGAGAGGCACATGCTTTATAATAGATTTCTACGCGAACTTGCATCAACTGTCAGGAATAGAGTGATCTTTAACGCCGCTCGTTATAATGAAATTGGAATAAGGATATCTTTCTCTTACCAGCATATCCTGGATAGTTATAAGAACTACTTCGACAAAAACTTTCCTGATACTGCAACTTTCGAATGTAAACCTATACTGGCTTCTCTCAAAATTAGGAATCTACCTACTCAACTTAAAGAAGAGGATGTCAAATTACTAAAAAACATGTACAAACTATCTAACATTCGCCCCCTGTTGGGTAAGAATGGTTACCCTCTCAATATAAACTTATGCTCGGCTGCCTTGGGGTAAGCAGAATTACTAGAGAAAACAACATCCATTATGGGTTTTAACCTTAGATTTCAGATCGTGGGGAGAGAAGAATTAACCTACCCCGCTGTAGCAGGTGTCATATGTAAGGGCACTGGGCCTCCCGTTGCTCCCTTTCTGCTACATGTGGGGTGTGTGGCTCATCTTCATGCAAAGATACAGATTCTGGTAATAAGTACTTTACTCCATCCGACATGATCCAATTGTGGAGGTCAACACCCTGCATGGAGCAGAAAGTGTGCTACCCTCAAAAAATGCATTAATATGTTTTCAACTTCGGCCTCTAAGATTCCAGTATCCTACTCCGATGTAGCGGCTTTCTTGGCGCCAACTAACTCCAGAAGTTAGACTGATTCTGAGCTAAAAAAGTTATTAGACTTAAAAGATGCCAAATCTAAGAAACAGATTGGGCATTTAGTCCAATCACTTTTTTCGGCACTGTATCAGTCGCCATCCATTCCAGTTCAATCGGTAGTGCCAACATCTAAAAAGAGGGGGGCTTCAGTCAATCTCGTTCCCCTCTAAAGCTAGAGAAGATGATAAAGGCGAAGACGACCTACAATGGAGGAAATGAAGACATTGACAGGGGCAAGTACCTACCCTGGACGGGGCTGGTGGCTGGAAGGGAAACCTTCCTGCACCTAGCTCTGTCAAGGTTGGCAATCCCCCAATCCAACTAGTTCATCACAATGCAGAGTACTCGTGAGCCTTTTTCACTAAATATTCTTCAGTAAAATTCGGGAGGTGCTTCTGCCCTTAGACTCATATCTGGTAGATATGCAGATGTTATAGTCCTTCAGGAGACGCGGTCTATCGATCTCCCCCAGAACATTACTCGATTTATTCCAAAGCATATCTGTTCCAACTATACGCCGTACATAACCCCTTCTCACTCCTCTTCATCTCAAGGACTCTTGACCTTAGTTAAGTGCTCTTTAAGGTCCACCCTTCTGCATAACTACTCATGTCCAGCCCTGTCTTGTCTGATAGTTTCACTCTGTGAGAACGGTAAACGCCTCAGTCTAGCCAATGTCTACATTCATCCAGGAGATATTCACAAGAACCGTGACTTCCTGGATGGTATTATTGACAGCGACTATGACATGATACTTGAGGACTTCAACGACAGAACTAGTCGTCGGATCAACACATAAGTTCGCAGAGCTAGGAACGGTTATATTATTCACAAACCACCTTCCCCCACCTTTCATTGCACATCTACAAATTTAATCCTCGACATTTTACTGCTTCACTCAAGGTGGTTGCTTAAACCTCTCTGTCCGGAGCAGTCGCGTCAACAATTGTCCACCTCTCATGACCTTATTCGTTGGCGGATAGAGGAGGATACGTTGCTTAGAAGGAGGTTTCACTTTGATCCAACCAGAGTGACCTTCTTTCCGGCAGCTATCCAACTCTTCCCCTGAATAGGAAATGAGAGTTTAACCTAACTTAATACCTACCTCTTTTCGCAAGCTTCCGCAATTCTATCGACTACTTATAAAAGGCGCTTATTAAATTCTACTCCGACAAAACTCAAGGTTCTAGCTAAATTGCTGAACCTTCTTAATCTCTCTGCTTCCGCCAGACAGGCCCTCTCGAATGAATGCTGAAGCACTAGATATAGGTTCCAGCTGAAAAGGGATAGGGCGAGGATTGCTCGTCTTATCCCTTCTCAGTCTTCCTTTTGGAAAAATTTCAAGGAGAAGTTTGTTTGTTGGAAGGATAGGGCATTGGGTTGGATCGGTAGTAAATACCTTGAAAAAGTTTTAAAGAAGTCACTAGCCCTACACAACTATGGAGCCACACAATCACATCAACCAATCCTGTTCTTGGGGTAAGTTTAGGAGTGGGGATCTATCTGTTACGGATATTTTTAACTCCTGGGGTCCGCTTACGGGTACCATTTAAATCCGTCGCCCCACTTTCTTCTCGTGTCTGTCAGCTTTTGACAGCCGATCAGAGAAGAGAGATGGCCGTCACAATGCTTCTAGCATCCCCATCCGATGTAGCAAAATCAATATTAGTAAGCGAGTTTTTATTCCTAAGAAAAAATCCTGTTCATGCCCTAAAGATCTGCGACCCATTTCGATTCAAAATGCCCTCGTGTCGATTTACGAAAAAGCGCTTGCGCGTAAAATCCGCGACCATTTAAGTAGGCATAATTTGATCCCTCCAGGTTTTCATGGGTTCGTCAAAGGTTGCTTGGTCCATTCAGCAGTAGGTAAGGTGGAGCAGTTTTGTCGGGAAAAAAGCCATCGTTTAGTTGTGGCTGTTTTCCTTGACTTTTCTGCTGCATTTGACCGCACCTCTATTCCCTTTGTGATCTCTTCTCTCTGGTCCCACGGGTTGCCTACAAGAATTGTGAACAGGGTGGAGATTTTGCTGTACACTAAGCGATTTTACTATGAAGACGACCCTGATGCGCGTCAGTTCTACCCAATTACGGGTGTGCCTCAAGGTTCCCCACTTTCTCCTATCTCATATCTTGCTGCTTCCATTAACCTATTAAAAATATTCAAACGAGAGCAACGTCTAGTGGTGTAGGCTGATGACACCACAGCCCTGTTTGGACGCAGGTGTAAAGACGTAGTCTCTGACATCAGCCGTTTCTTTTCAAGATTAAAAGACCAGCTACCCCAATCCAATCCTTTTTTAAGCTCCGCAAAATCACAGGTGTTCGTGTTTCATGGCACCCCTGCTACAAAGCAAAAACTTAAGAGATTAGCGCTCTTAGCGTTCTCCTTCATTTTTGTCTCTGAACCACTTCCCACCTTCACAAGTCGAGTAAAATACCTGGGGTTCACCGTTACGGTGAACTAGTCGGCGAAAGCTGACCTGGATAGACTTGAACGTATCCTGAAGAATGTTAGGTGGGCCCTTAACCGGGCCCAGCATCTGTAATTGAAAGGGAAAATCCAGGTGCGCCTTTGTGGCACTTGAGCTATCTCGGGATTATTCTTCTTTTCGAGAGGTCGTCCCCCAGAGCAAAGGCTAAGGTTTCTTAAGCTCCTCGTCTCTCGTTTACCCAGCATAGTCCGCGCCGATTGGATTCTTCGGGGGGGGGGGTGAAAGACCCCGGGTGGTTCAGTCGGAAAGCGGCGTGTTGGATCGGTTGAGAGACTCAGATAACCCTGGATCTGAGGCCATGAAGAAGTGGTGTAAACTTATAGAAAGATGAAGTTATAAGATGACTTAAATTTTTGTTGTTGTCCTGTTGATGTACTTAACATTATTTTGTTATTTAAAAGAATCATTTATTTATTTATTTTTTACGTGATATAACAAGTAATTGTTGAATGAATTAATAAACATGGCGGAGGTATCAAAAAACTCGAATTCCGACGCTAAATACAGCAATTCTTCAACCGAAAAAGTGGTTTGTATTGGATGTTCTTCAACTCAACGTCACTGCGATGAGTTCAGTAATGTTTTGTTATCTTTAGGCGATGGGGAGGTGCTTCTCCCAATCCATAAAAAGAGAAACTTGATTTTAATTAAAATAACAAGACCTATAGAAAAGGATCAACTGTACAATAAATTTCTGAGAAATTTCTCGCTTCGATATAAGAACAGGATTTTGCTTAATTCTATAAAGAAACACCCCTCCGAAGTGAAAATTTCTTTTGCATCATCCGATCTTACAATGAAATACGCGGAATATTTTTCCGAGAACCTTAAAGAGTTCGGTGAACTTACCATAAAGCCTATCCTGGCTTCGATCAAAGTTACCAATCTACCATGTTCAATGAATGAAGATGACAAACAATCGTTTATGACGACTTTCAAAGTTTCTAGTCTGAGACCAATCTCGGGTATAAACGGGAACCCTATCCCGGTTGGCTTTTGTACTGCGCCAGTGGAAATAGCTGAAACTCTATCAAAATCGTCTTCCAACCCGTTTGTGGAGTTCAACATTCGTTTTTCAAAGTCCGAAATAGACGAATTAACCTACCCCAACTGCAGCCGATGTCACAAATGGGGGCACTGGGCCTTCAGCTGCAGTGGGATCCCTATATATGATATCTGTGGATCAGCCTCTTGTCTATCTCTGTCCTCGAATGACCGCTGCTCGGTTCTCCATCATGTTCAAACTGCGGGGGAGTCATCCTGCATGACGCAGGAGCTGCAATAAGTTCAAGGCGTACATAAGCCATTTTATTCGTCCGGTTAAACCTACAGAAAACTTCTCTAGTGTGGCCGCACCGCGCATGGACGACATAGAGATATCCCGCTTGTTGAATATTAAGATAGAAGTGTCGCATAGAAGATTGGAAAACCTTATACTAATAGCCGTGTGTGCTATAAACAAGAATCAAACGATTCCAGTGGCAACTGTTATTCCAGAGTCGAAAAAGAGGGGGCTTCGGCCAACGCCGTCCCCCAATCAAGATCGGGAAGCTTATTCGACGTATGACTAAGGGAAATAATGATATGACCCAGGGGCAAGTATCCACCCTAGAGAGAGCTAGTGGTGGGAATGACAATTTTCCTGCATCTAGATCTGTATAGGTGGGCAATCCCCCATCAAACAAATCTATCAAAATGCAGAGTACTCGTGAACCTTTTTCACTGAATATCCTTCAGTTATACTCGGGAGGTGCTTCTGCCCTTAGACTTCTATCTGGTAGAGATGCAGATGTTATAGTCCTTCAGGAGACGCGATCTATCCGTCTTCTCCAGGACATTACTCGATTTATCCCAAAGCATATCTGTTCCCACTATACTCCGTACCTAACCCCACCTCACTCCTCTTCATCTCAAGGACTCTTGACCTTAGTTAAGTGATCTTTAAGGTCCTCCCTCAATTAAATTACTCGTGTCCAGCCATGTCTTGTTTATGAGTTTCACTTTGTAAGAACGGTAAACGCCTCAGTCTAGCCAATGTCTACATCCCTATGTGGCTGTTTTCCTTAACTTTTCTGCTGCATTTGACCGCATCTCCATTCCCTTTGTGATCTCTTCTCTCAGGCCCTTGGGTAGCCTGCGAGAATTGTTAACAGAGTGAAGATACTGCTGTACACCAACCGATTCTTTTATGAAGACGACCCTGATGCGCGTCTGTTCTACCCAATTACGGGTGTGCCCCAAGGTTCCCCTCTTTCTCCTATATGTTTCTTGCTTCATCCATTGAAGTCGTTAAAAATTTTAAATGCGAACAACGTCTTGTGGTAATCGATGATGATACCACATCCCTGTTCTCTGGACGCAGGTGCAAAGAAGTAGTCTCGAACATCAGCCGATTCTTTTTAAGATTAAAAGACCAGTTAACCCGGTCCAATCTTATTTTAAACTTCGCCAAATCGCAGATGATGGTCTTTCATTGCGCCCCTGCTACAAAGCTAAAACTTAAGAGATTAACACTCTCTGCCCTCTCCTCCATTTTGACTAATCAACCTCTCTCTGTCTTCACGAGTCGAGTAAAATACCTAGGGTTCACTGTTACAGGGAGCTGGTCGGCGAAAGCAGACCTGAATAGACTTAAACGTATCCTGAAGAGAGCTAGGCGGGCCTTGAAACCGGCCCATCATCTGTTATTGAAAGAGAAAACACAGGTGCGCCTCTGGAGCACTTGGGCTATCTCGGGATTAGTCTTCTTTTCTAGAGGACGTCCCCTAGAGCAAAGGCTAAGTTTTCTCAAGCTCTTCGTCTCTCGTTTACCAAGCATTGTCTGCCTCGATTGGACTCTTCGGGAATCAAAGACCCCTGGTGGTTTAGTCGAAGGGCGGCGTGTTGGATTGGCTGGAGGGCTCAGATCCCACTGGACCTGATGCCATAAATTGGAGGATTAAACAAATTATCAGAAGCAACAACACTAACCTGGTCATCGGGATTGGTAGAAGAAATCATCTTTTTGCCTGCTAGGTTGTCGATTTTGCTTGAATGTTTGCTTGAAAAATTGATATCGTTTGATCCTCCGAAACTAACTTTTCTGCACATTTTTCCGGTAAATTCAAAACACACGACCTACAAAGAATCAGCAGTAACTATCCAGTCAGCAGCAATCCACACAACATGATTGATTGCCGCCGCATCTAGTGATGTATTGCCTACGTTACACTAATATCTAATTAAAATAAATAAAAGATACTGAAATTTAATCCTTATTTGGAAAAAATGTACGCAGAAGTTGCTATCGGTGCTTCAAAGAAAATCGACAAAAAAAACAGTTTTCTTCCAATAATGGATCAAAATTTAAGCAATTTGGACGATTTAAAGGTAACTTCTAGTGATAAACTAAGAGACCCGAAGGTTAGTAACATTTCATATTCTACGGAGGATGTGGAGGAACTCTCTCCCATCCCGAAACTAAAAAAACCTGAGAATTATAAAGTTACTTAAGCCGATAGAGAGAGGCAACATCTATTTAATAACTTTCTTCGGTCATTCACAAAAAAATTGAAAAACAGAGTGTTATTTAACTCAATAAAATTTTATGAAAAACAGAAATCAAAATATCGTACTCAACGTCAGATATATTAAAAAGTTATATTCACTTCTTCGAGTCCTCGCTTTTGAATTTTGGCCCAATCCAGTTAAAACCTATACTTGCATCCTTGAAGATTTCAAATCTTCCATATCATCTGGATGATAAAGATATTGAAATTCTACAAAAAACATTCAATATTACGAATCTCCGTACTGTAATGGGGGAAATGCGAATTCCCTCCACCCATCGGCTTTGGCTATGCCCCCATAGGGCAGGCAGAAATCCTGTACAAAACGGCCTGCAACCCTTTTCTAGGGTATAATCTTCGTTTCACGGTGAGTAGTAATGAGAAATTCACCTTTCCACACTGCAACCAGTGCCATACATGGGCACTGGTCCTCCAGCTGCTGCAAGCCCATGACTTGTGGTATCTGTGACTCATCCACCTGTACGGCCATGAAGTCCGGCGGGAAATGTCTGGCTTCCCCATCCTGCTCAAACTGTGGTGGGATTCACCCTGCCTGAACCAGGAAGTGTTCTCACTTCAAAAGGTATCGGAGCAAGTTCATCAAGACGGCGCAAGCAAAGACTACAGAATCCTTCGCAAACTCATCTTTAAGAATAGTCGATGGAGATCATCTGCGAGCAGAAAATATGCGGGTTGACTCGGCAATAAAAAAGATGGAGGGCCTGGTTACATCAGTTCAATCAGTTTTCTGTGCTAATCCGGTCGTCCCTACATCAACTGCTGTTCCCGTATCGAAGAAGAGGATGTTTCGACACATGCCATCCCCCATCAAGACTGAGAAGATGCTCAAAGGGAATAAGAATCGGGGAAATAAAGATACTGCCTATGGGCAAGTACCTAGACTGAATGGTGCTAGTGGCGGGAAGGGGAACCTTCCCGTCCCTAGCTCTGTTTAGGTAGGCAATCTCACATCCAACTAATCCATCACAGTGCAGAGTACTCGTGAGCCTTTTTCACTGAATATCCTTCAGTAGAATTCGGGACGTGCTTCTGCCCTTAGACTTCTATCCGATAGAGATGCAAATGTTATAGTCCTTCAGGAGACGCGGTCTATCCGTCTCACTTAGGACATTGCTCGATTTATTCCAAAAAACATTTGTTCCCACTATACTCCGTACATAACCCCACATCACTCCTCTTCATCTCAAAATCTCATGACCTAAGTAGAGTGCTCCTTAAGGTCCTCTCTCCTATTAAACTATTTATGTCCAGCTATGTCTGGTTTAGTAGTTTCACTCTGTAAAAACGGTAAACAACTCAGTCTAGCTAATGTCTGCATCGGTCCAGGGGAGATTCACAAAAACCGTTACCTCCTGGATGGTATTATTGATAGCGGCTATGACATGATACTTGGAGACTTCAACGACAGAACTAGTCGTTGGATCAACGCAGCACTTCGCAGAGCCAGGAACGATTACTTTATTCACAGACCACCGTCCCCTACCTTTCATTGCACATCAACAAATTCTATCCTCGACATTTTACTGCTTCACACGAGCTGCTTGTTTAAACCCCTCTGTACGGAGCAGTCGCGCCAGCAATTGTCTACCTCTTATGACCTTATACGTTGGAGGATTGAGGAGGATACGTTATTTCGAAGGAGGTTTCACTTTGATCCGATCAGATTGGCCTTCTTTCAGGCAGCTATCCAACTCTTTCTCAGAATTGGTAATGAGAGTCTGACCGAATTTAATACCTACCTCTTTTCGCACGCTTCCGGGATTCTATCGACTATCTATAAAGGTCGTATATGCAATCCCACTCCGACGAAACTCAAGGTCCTAGCTAAATTACTGAACCTCCCTAATCTCGTTGTTTCCGCCAGACAAGCTCTCTCGAATGAATACTGGAGTACTAGGCATCGGTTCGAGCTGAGTAGGGATAGGACGGATATTGCTCGCCTTAACCTTTCTCAGTCTTTCTTTTGGAAGATTTTCAAGAAGGGGAAGTTTATTTGTTGCATTGGGTTGGATTGGTAATGTAGGCCTTGACAAAGTTTCTGAGGAGTCACTAGCCCTACATAACTATGGAGCCACGCAATCACCTCAACCAATTCCGTCTTGGGGTAACTTAAAGAGTAGGGATCTATCTGTCACGGATATGTTCAACTCCTGGGGTCCGTTTCGGGCACCATTTAAATCCGTCACTCCACTTTCTTCCCGGGTCTGTTAGCTTTTGACAGCCGATCAGAGAAGAGAGGTGGCCGTAACAATGCTTTAAGCCTCACTATCCGATGAAGCAGACATCAACATTAGTAAAAGTGTTTTTACACTACAAAATCCTGCCTAATGCCCTAAAGATATGCGACCTATTTCGATTCAAAATGCTTTCGTGTCGATTTACGAAAAAGCGCTTGCACGTAAAATCCGCGACCATTTAAGTAGGCGTAACTTGATCCTTCCAGGTTTTCATGGGTTCGTTAAAGGTCGCTCGATCCATTCAGCAGTTGAAGTGGAGCAGTTTTGTCGGGTTAATAGTCATTGCCTAGTTGTGGCTGTTTTCCTTGACTTCTCTGTTGCATTTGACCGCATCTCCATTCTCTTTGTGATCTCTTCTCTCAGGTCCCTCGGGTAGCCTGCGAGAATTATGAACAGGGTGGAGATTCTGCTGCACACCCAGCGATTTTACTATGAAGACGAACCTGATGCGCGTCAGTTCTACCCAATTACGGGTGTGCCCCAATGCTTACCTCTTTCTCCTATCTTATATATTGCTGCCTCCATTAGCCCCTTTAAAATATTTGAACGCCAACAACTTCTAGTGGTTTACGCTGATGACACCACATCGCTGTTCACTGGACACATGTGTAAAGACATAGTCTCAGACATCAGACGTTTCTTTTTAAGACTAAAAGACCAGTTACCCAAATCCAATCTTATTTTAACTCCGCAAAATCGCAGGTGGTAGTCTTTCATGGCTCCCCTGCTGCCAAGCAAAAACTTAAGAGATTAGCTCTCTCTGCGCTCTCCTCCATATTTGCCTCTGAACCAATCCCTACCTTTACAAGTCGAGTAAAATACCTGGGGTTCACTGTTACGGTGAATTAGTCACGGTGAACTGGTCGGCGAAAGCTGACCTGGATAGACTCAAACGTATCCTGAAGAAAGCTAGGTGGGCCCTGAAACGGGCTCAACATCTGTCATTGAATGGGAAAACCCAAGTGCGCCTTTGGTTTTTCATCACCTTGAACAGTTTATAAATTTCAACGCAAGTCGACTATATCCCAGTTCGGCGCTGTGACTTGAAGTTAGTAACCGATCTAAATTCGATTCTATTTGACACGATTATCACACAGCCCAGACCTGTTGTCACCACGTTTGCTATCTCCCCGTCTACACATATCCACGAATAACAAAACGGAAGATCTCGATATAAGTGGTGGAAATTTAAGGATAACGAGTCGAACGTTATCTTCCGCATACAACTTACACCTATAACAATGGTAAGGAGTAAAAGTGTTAATAACGCAAACATCTCGAGAGATTATCGACACTAGAAAGCCCGACAGACGACGAATAGACAGGACAACGTGGATGTGGATTGAAGATGTCAAAACAAAAGTCCGAGAAACGAAACGTTGTTACCATGAGTTTCTTGCAAACAAAACCTTAGGAAATTAGATTAAATATAATGATGCCAAACGAGAGGCACAGAAGGCAGTAGCGATAACAAGGGCTAAAAAGTTTGAAGAATTCTACAAGAAACTCGACACTCGTAAAGGTGAGCACGATATATATAGGATTTCTAGGAAAAGACACCAGAGAGCACAAGACGCTGAAAAATTTTACGGAATCAATGACGATAACGGTGTTTTGCTGTTCGAAAAGCATTAAGTTCTGGTTAGATGGAGTGATCATTCCATTAAAATTTTAAACGAAGAGTTTGAACATCCACCGATTCCATATGTACCGCCTGTCGAAGGACCTGTTCTGCCCATAACAGACATTGAAATCGAGAACGCGCTGCAACAAATGAATACCTGACTAGTGAATTTTGGAATCCTGCAGAATGCCTAGCGCAATTATTTAATCAGATAGTCACGGAAAGGCAAGCACCAACTGATTGAATTTGCATCATAACAATACATATTTGGAAACAATAAGGAAAACTCAGCTGACTGCACAAACTTCCGTCCAATCCGTCTCCTCCCGTACACAATGAAAATATTCTAACACATAATCAATGCAAGGATTCGAAGCATCATTGATTTGGATATGAACCAATGCGGTTTCGTCAAAAGTTGTTACTATTGACGCTATTCATGCAGTACGCTTTCTTCTTGAGAAACACCGTGAAAAACAAAAAGCCATTCACTTTGCTTTTCTTGATCTCGAGGAGGCTTTCCATATATATATATATATATATATATATATATATATATATATATATATATATATATATATATATATATATATATATAGTACTCCAATATTCTTTCGAGATAACTTTCCTAGCAGAAGCTGAGAGATTGGGAAGACGGAGCATATATGCTAAGGTCTTGAGTTTCGTCGAAGTGGGAGTGTAGATACGACATTTATAGGTTGTCGAAAGCATCGCGGTAGCTTACGAATAGCGGTAGAAATTAAATTCGGTTAGACTTTCATTCCTAATTCGGGGGAAGCGTTGAATAGCTGCCTGAAAGAAAGCCACTCTGATAGGATCAAAGTGGAATCTCCTTTAAGCAGCGTATCCTTTTCTATCCGCCAGCGAATCAAGTCATGAGAGTTGGACAGAGGCTGACGCGACTGCTCCGAACAAAGGGGTTTCAACAACCACCTCTCATAGAGCAGTAATAAGTCTAGAAGTGAATTAGTTGATGTGCAATGAAAGGTAGCGGACGGTGGTTTGTGAATAAGATAACCGTTCATTGGAGTGCTGCATTAATCCAACGACCAGTGATGTTGTTGAAGTCTCCAAGTACCATGTCATAGCCGCTATCAATAATCCTATCCAGAAGGTTACGGTTCTTGTGAATCTGTCCTGGACGAATGTAGACATTGGCTAGACTGAGGCGTTTACCGTTCTTACAGAGTGAAACTACTAAGCAAGAAAGGACTGGACAAGAATATTTAAGAAGCGACAATCTTAAGGAGCATTTAACCAAGGTTAAAAGACCTTAAGATGAAGACGAGTAAGGTAGGGTTATGTACGGAGTATAGTGGTAACAAATGTGCTTTGGTAAGAGTCGATTAATGTCCTAGGGGAGACGGATAGACCGTGTCTCCTGAATGACTATAACATCTGCATCTCTAATGGCTTTTCGTAATTTGCAGAATGTTGTCTGTTCACTTTGTTCACGGTTCAGGTCCAATGAACCCTTATAAAATCGTTGTAGTACTGTTAGACTAAGTAATTAGTATAAAGTAGTTGACTACAGTCATTTTGAATCTGTCTCCACTTTGATTGAATGTAATTAGCTAACCCATGATCGATAAATTGCAAATTGACGGCTAAATGCCCATTAATTTATAGATTAGCTGGCATATTTATTCAGGTTACTCATAAATCTAAGAATTGACGGTGAGCGAGTGTAACCGAATCCCAGAGGGATCCCGTAACATATATTTGAAGAGTTGTACAGCGTAGCTCGATCGCTAATTGATTGGACTAAATAATTCATTGAAAATTGAAAGACAATAATGTGCTAATACAGGATTTTTGACGTTTCGACCGAGAAAGATTTTCATCATATATAACAAGAGCATAATAAAAATACGGTTATAACCTGAAAAATGCATAAATTTCTCAAATTAAATTGATTTTATGACCAAAGTTCATCGTATATGTAATTCCTGGATCTCTAAAAAGATGCTCAGGTTGCACTCTGAGTTTGTCTCTCTGTGTGTAGCTGACATATTAATGTTGCTTATAATTTAAAGCATAGATTGACATCACTAATATTGCAGTCAACTATGCAATATTTAATGCAGTACATGGTATGATGTTCATTGCAAATTTTATTCCTCATCACTTATTGAACTCGATACAAACTAAGATACGTCGTATAGTTAGCACTGAAAATCGGTCTGCACAAATTAAAATGCGTGCAAACTGGGTTTTAAAATTAGTCAATATTTATCGGAAAGTTCATGTTGATTTAATGGGTATCAACTGTGCAAAGATAAATGATGCAAGGCTTGTGCAGTCATTGAAACTAGCGCAATTGTAAAGAGCAGTGCAACTAATAGATTTGCACCAATCAAAGATATGAGTAGTTGCAAAACTCTGGCAATCAATACGGGGGTAGCGATGAGTCTTAATGTTATATAGTATCATTGCCGATCGAATAACAAAAGTGATACTCCGATAAAGTCGCTTGAATGTTTTCATATGATTTGTTATATATAGCTATACTAAGTGTTTATCGAATTTTGGTGTCTATGATAAGCATAACTGAATCGCAAGACAAGTATCTAGGTTGTGTAGAAAGTATTTAGTTCACGCCTATATCGGTAACAGGAAATCACGTTCTGAACTCGTAGAATATTAAAGTAGAAAATATTATGATAAGTTGAATATAAATAGCTACAATATACTGTGGTAGAATATATTAAAGTAAAGATAGTGTTTGTTTTAAGGTCCGCTCATCTAACTTAATTCTCCGTGACATCCGCCGTATCCGCCCTCTTATCGACTTCCGTTCTTGTATGTCTCTTCTTTCATCGCTTCTTTTCCCTAAAATCGATTACTGCCTTAGCCTTTTCGCCAATTCTCCAAAATCCATCATCCTACCCTACAACGAATAATCAACACCGCCGTTCGAGTTTTCTTTAGTCTCCGTCGCTTCGACCACACATCCACATATTTTGCCCAACTCTCCTGGCCCACCATACACATCCACATCAAACTCCGCCTTCTTCTCGTTACTTTTCGTCTCATCGCTGTCGGCTCCCCATCGTTCATCAACCTTCCTTTCTTAGACGACACTCGCCCCACCTCGCTATCGCTGCGTTCCCGTCATACCCTCTTACTCCACGTTCCTAATTACTCCAACAACTACGGTCTCCGATCCTTCCTCGTCGCCGCCTCACTCGCCTGGAATCAACTCCCTCTCGACATCCGCCGCGCCCCCTCCTTTATCACATTCAAACACCTCCTCCGTTCACACCTTCTCGACACATGATTTACAGTTTTGTTTTGTTGTGGTCATGTAAGCGTGCGTTGGCACGCATTTGCCACGTTAAAATAAATCTTTTTTTAAAGTTTTATTTTTTACTTGTTTTCTTTAGTTTAGTTTATTATAAACGTAAAACAAGCTTTTAAATGCTCAAAAATAATAGTAATTAAAAATAAATCAAAACTGACTATGTAAACAAAAAGACATTAGTAAACAAATAATAATGAAAATGATGAAAGTCTATAAATATCATCGGATGCTTGTACTTTCCTAAAGACATTTTACTTGTTTGAGGTTTTTTTCCAAAATATTCCCATTAACCAGCTTTGTAAAACTTCTAGAAGAATCGTCCTTCATTCCGATAATTTGTAACAAACTATCTGTCATATCGTCTCTGGAAGCGGCAATGAAAAAATTACAACCAATATTAGGGTCCAACTAATTATGAGCTTCCAAAAATATCTTTCTGTTCCTTTTATCTTTAAGTTTCATCATGACTTTTCTTTCCAATAAATTTCTGATCGTACGTCTGTACATTAACAACATTTCCCAACATAACGCCACTTTAAAATCCAAATTTATGTATTTAAAGGTGTCTTTAAATAGCCGTATTATGAAGAATTACCTTTGTTCAGGTGGACGATTTCTCGCATAAAACGTTAACGCTGGTCCACAAAATGTCTTACAAATATTGATACATGTATCATGCTACGCATTTAATTTATAACCCCTTTTAGCGTAACGGAATCCTTTTTGGAAAATTTTCTTCGCTAAAGCTAGGTCTTTCTTATATGCAAGTTTGTTTGTAAAATAACTACCAAGTATTCTCATATACTTTTTCTCTCTTCCCAATAAGTCATTACCTGGCTCGGTTATTTTTTTATATTTAAGATGATATATTTTGTTTTTGATGGATTCAACATTAGACAAAGGTGCCTTGCTCTGGAGTGTATAATTGTAATGAAAGTGGTAACATAAGCTTTAAGTTTAATCAAATCTCTCGTCCATCTATAAAATATTAGGAAAATGTCATCTGCAAAAACACAACAGTCCATTTTATCGCTTTTCATCCCCTGAACTAGATGTAATGTAGTTAAAGTAAATAGTATAGGCGACAGAGGTGAGCCCTGAGGTACTCCCTCTTTTATAAATCTCCTGTCATCGTCGAAGCAATCTATCTTAACCGATCTCGATTTTATTGCCCAAAATGTCCTGAACACAAGGCAAGAAGGAATATTAAGTTTAATCATTTGTTCAAATATGCACTTGTGAAGCAATGTATCAAAAGCCGACGCGAAATCTAAAGAATATATTATTTTTGAAATAATAATACAAAATAATACAAATTTATTTAATGTGGCAAATGCGTACAAGCTGTACGCTTACAAGTCCACAAACAAAAATGAGAAAGTCAAGCAGTTAAATTGTTCAGATGGGATTGGATTTGTCGTTTGAAGCACTGCAGGGAAGTTGATTGGCGTATATGAATGGGCAGATGATTCCACGATAGAGGAGCAGCCACCAGGAAGGAGCGGAGTCCAAAGGAGGTAGAGTAGTTTGGGACATGTAAAAGAAGGGAATTACAGGAACGCAAGGAACAGTAAACAGGACGGGAATTATCAAGAAAAGGAAGGTTGAGAAATGAAGGGTATGAAAAGTTACAAGGCGGAAAGCAACGATAAGAAGACGAATTTGAACACGACAATAAATTGTAGGCAAATCGAGAGAAGCAAGATGGTAGGATGTATGATCAAAATGACGAAGACGGAGGAGAATTCGGACAGCTGCGTTGACGATGCGTTGTAGGGGAAGAAGAGTGGATTTAGGTGAGTTGGAAAATAGACTAAGACAATAATCGAGTCTAGAAAAAAAGGAGAGATGATATGAGAGTCATACAAGAAGGGAAATCGATCAATCTACGAACTTGACGGAGGTTGCGGAGTATCAAGGTAGATGAGCGTACTTTATCTCTAACGAAAGGTTTAAGTGAAAGTCGGTTGTCAAAATGGAAGCCTAGGAAAACGAGATTATCAACGATAGGAAGAATTGTAGAATTTAATGATACGGAGGGAGGTTCGAAGCCGAGGCGTCGAGGTAGGATCCACATAATTTTGGATTTATCAGGATTCAGAGAAAGGCGAAGGGAAGAAAGATGATTGGAAATTGAGACAAGACAGTCGGAAGCAGAAACACTAAGATCGCGAATACGATAAACAGGTGCATGAGCATAGATGAGAATGTCATCAGCATATTGCATAACATGGAAGTTAAATTTATGAGAAATCGAAGACAAATCACCAAGAAGAAGAGAGAAAAGTATAGGGCCTAATACGGAGCCTTGCGGAACACCGGACGGAATGGACGAAGGATGGGAGAGAGAAGAGTTAGAATATACGCGAAATGTACGGTTTGATAGATATGAAGAAAACCATGATACAGTGGGTAAAGAGAAGCCATAATCATGACGAAGGCGATGGAGAAGAATCGAGTGATCGACGATGTCAAAAGCAGACGATAGATCAAGAGAAACTATGACACTACATAATTTATGATCGCGCGATATGAGTAAGTCGTTATAAACTTTAAGACATGCAATTTCGGTAGAGTAATTATAGCGAAAAGCGGCTTGGAAGGGAGGAAATAAGTTAGAGGAATAGAGATATGTATTAACTTGCTTAAGAACGAGACGCTCAAGGAGTTTAGAGAGGGTTGGGAGAAGTGAGATTGGACGGTACGAAGATGGTAGTGAAGAGTCGAGAGATTGCTTTTTGATGATAGGACGAACAGTGGCGCATTTCCAGATGGAAGGAAATGTACAGCTACGGATGGACGAGTTGAACAATGTGGTTAGGAAGGGTAAGATAAAAGTGCAGATATTTTTAAGTAAGTGAGTGGGAATTGGGTCAGAAGGAGAGGTTTTATTAGGTAATGACAGCAGAACCGAAGAAACTTCATCAGACGAAACGGGAAGAAGTTGGAATAGTTCTGGGAGGGAAGTATTTAAAGATAAGAGTGGGTACAAGGGGGCTATGGGTAGTAGGGAAAGTAAATTAGATAGCTTAGTTTGTAGATAAGAAGAAAATTCATCAGGATTTATATTACAAGGGGTAGATGATCGTGAAAGAATTGAGTTTAAGATTTTCCAATGAGATTTCGAGTTGGAAGATGACTCGAGTTGATTTCGCCAAAAGAGAGTACGTTTAGTACGTATAAGAATGAGATATGAACGGCGTTGAGAAAAGTAGGAATCACGAAGATTTGGAGGGAGTGAGTTGGGTGAACGTTTAAGAAAGCGTTTATACATACGAAAAAAGTGACGGAGTCGACGCTTAGAAAGACTACAGTCAGAATCGAACCAGGGAGCATGGCGCAAGCGCTGGGAACGTCGAAGTCGACTAGGTAGAAGGTTATTGAGGATCGACGTAAGTTCAGAATCAAACAGAATGCAGAGATCATCGGGAGAGAGATAGTTAAGAGGAAGTGAAAAGAGTGAAGAATTGAGTAAGGATGTGCAGAGAATAGGGATATCGAGAAGCTTCCAGGGTCGACTTGGTGTAGATAATGGTAAAGGCGGAGAAGGAGGATGGGGACGAGTAAGAGTAAGAGTGACAAGGAAATGATCGGACAAACCAGGATCAGTAATTGACAAGGAGGTATAGTCATTGAAGCAGTTAGGAACAGCAATGATGTCGAGAGCACCGCCGAGAATATGAGTTGGGCTTGTTGAAAGTAATTTATAGTTAAAATCAGAAAAAGATTAGTTAAAGTGATAGAGTCAGAGTCAGACGGGCGATCAAGACGAATGTTAAAGTCACCGAGAACAAAAGAAGGAGTATAAGACAATGAACAGTGAGACATTAGATCTGCAAGGTCGTTAAAGAAGATACGTGAGTGAGACATAAGATCTCAAGGTCGTTAAAGAATATACGTGATAGGGCAACTGAACCTGGACGGTATACAATCACAAGTTCCAGAGGGAAAGGCGTTGATAATCTGCATATGAGTAATTCGAACGAGGTGTAACGGATGTTAACGTTGATTTTACGTAAAGACATTGGGTGACGAGCAATGGCAACAATACCGCCATGGTTAGACGCAGTAGATGTATGAGATGTAATTTAACGAGCTGATTCAACTAGAGAACAACCAGAGCGACATAGACGACGAATAGCAAGATCGTTGGAGTCAGTGTGCCAGGATTCGGTAATGCAGAGAATATCGATAGATAATTGATCGAAGATATCGAGAAGCATATCAGCTTTATGAAGAATGGAGCGAGTATTGAATAGACTAAGACGAAAAGTATGCTTAGGAGCGAGATCGACAAGCGAAGAAGACAAGGGGGAGAGATGGGACGCCATCGAATTTTTGGCCTTGTGTGAAGAACGTGAAAATTTCCGTTGATTTTACGTATAGATAAGGATGACTCGCCGTTTGTTTCACGTCGATGTTTTTCAATGCGAGCTAAATTGAGCTGGACAATATTATAAGGGGAGCGGTCAGGGAAGATACGGCAAGTAGATGAAGTGGTAAGAAGTTTAAAACGTTGGGAGAGTACCGAAGAGGCATGTGAACTATGTCAGAAAACGATTTTTAAGAGTGGAGGACTGAGATGATTTGATTTAGTGGATTTGTTTAAACGAATAAAGGATACAGGAGCGATATTATTGAAGAGGGATGGGTTATCATCAGGAAGAATGGTTGCTAGGATAGACCTGAAAGCAGATACATCATCATCGAGGCGAGATTGTGGAGAAGCAGATTCGGAAAGCTTTAAGTTTGATATGATTATACAGCGATCGCGCGAAGGAAAACGATTTCGTGGAAGTGGTGGACGGACAGAGCTGGTTGGAGTCGAGGTAGATGAGCAGATAGAAGTGGAAATGACAGGGTGCTTGATAAAGAATTAATATTGGTTGGAGCAAGTGTGACAGGAGCGGGGTGTTGAATCGGTTGATCAGAGATGTGACTGGATATGATTTTAAATGAAGGATGTAACTTATTGGGAAGTGTTACGTGGGAGGTAGAGTAAGGAGAATTAAAATAGGTTGGGGCATGAGTGACAGGAATGGAGTGTTGAATTAGTTGATCGGAAATGTTACTGGAAATGATTTTGATGGAAGGGTGTAAATTATTGAGAGGTGATACAGGGGGGTCGAGTAAGGAGTTCGTGAGGAGAATAAAGAAGTTTGAGATTTCTTTAGATTGGGGGAGGAATAGGAAAGAGGAGGTACGAGATGAAAAGCTTTGCCGTTAGCATTGTTAGAATGAGAAAGATTAATGGAAGTTTGGTACGTAGTTGAACGAGGAGTGTGTGAGAGAGTAGGTTCAATAATGGGATTATATGATGCGAAGTCAGGTGTTGATGCGAGGGAAACATCTAAAACAGCATTGGTCTGAGTGGTAGTGTGTGATACAGGAGTAGATGAGCAGGATAACTGTAGTAGTCGTACTGATGTACAAAAACCGCAAGTGAAATGTTTAAGTTTATACACTGAGTGGTCGGATATTTTAACACGAACAAGTGTCCATACATCGCAATCTTTGAATCGCATCCAACTTCAAAGCTGGTATAACCATCATTGCATTTAGATGTGGAAGATTGTTGATCAGGAACAGGGATCTGAGATCGCGCTTTTTTAGGCATGACCTTTTATCGATAGATTGAGCTCAATCCGCGAGCGTAGCGAGCGGAACTGACAGAAATAATCTGGAACTGACAGGAATAATCTGGAACTGACAGGAATAATCTGGAACTGACAGGAATAATCTGGAACTGACAGGAATAATCTGGAACTGACAGGAATAATCTGGAACTGACAGGAATAATCTGGAATGTAATTTGCTAGAACAGTTTTAAATTTTCTTCATGAAAGTATATTCTTCGTCAAGATATTTTGGATATAATTAACTGCCATGCTTGAACTTTTCCCTTTTTGGAAACCAAAGTTGTTCTCAGGAAATAAGATATCGTGATTGGGCGAATGTCCTTTGGACAGTTTATGATATTTGATTTAAGGAGAAGAATAATCTTACCCTGACCGGTATCTCTCCAATACTGGCAATTTTCATGATGCATGAATTCAGCTATGCGATTTCTGTTTTTGTCATCTAAAAGTTTTATAGCTGCAGCAGGTGCGGATAGACCATTAGTCGAGACTTTGGGTACCTTAGACCAAGCTGCTAATATATCCTCAATGACAATATCACCATTTTTACATAGCGTTCTTTCCTAATTATAAACCCACAAGGGAGCTTCTTCTTGTGAAACAGTATCCAAATTTTTAGTGTGATAATTAGAAATCTTTCTCATTACTTCCTTCTCTCCTTCTTTGGCAATCCATTGCTTCGCCCTATCTTTCCAGTTTATATATTTATTTTGTTTTATTATACTCCACCAAGAATTAGAGTATTTTGCTTCAGCTTTAATCTTTCTAATATCATTGACTAACGTTTCTTTCTCAAGTAACATTTAAGTCCGCTCGATTTCTTCCTTGTCTCCGTTGTGTTTTATAGACAATAATTTTTATATTTTCATAATTCGATTAGATGTTTTTGGGAAACGTGGAACATTCTTGTAGAATTGGTTACTGCATACCCTAATTGTATCGGAAATAAAAGCTATCGAAGATTGTGTGAGATTTTCTGTCTTATCCAGTTTATCTAGCCTCAGACTTGCTTCCTCATTAAATTTTCTAATTTCCTCCTATTTAGGAGAAAATCTGTCTTTATAGATTTCTTGCCAGGTCCAACCCCATCATACCGCGATGTATCCGCAATCGTGAATCACCAAGTCAACATTCTCTTTCCAAATCAATTTCAATCTGTTATTAGAAAGTGAGGAAAAAGCCAGATCAATAGTAGTACGTGTGGGCCTAGTATTGAAAAATGTGAATCAGGCAGTTAGATCCAACGCCATTCGATTTATCAGTACTTTTCACAAAAGGCTCAATTTTTGTCATTAAAATCTCCTACCATCCAATGAGGATTTAAGTTGGCTATGTGTCTTAATTCACAAGCTACCTTATTTTTTCCTGTTTTCTCCTAATAAATCCGGGTTTAATGTATATCTCCACTAATAGAGCCCTAAAATTTACAATCAAAATTGTTACTCCAATGGTCACTTCCCACGACTCTACAATAGAAAAACCAAAGCGAGGAAATAATTTCTTATTGACCATCATTACTAAAGAGGTCTCATTCTTTTCATTATTCGTAATGCATTTATAATAATTAGCAATTCCATGAAAATCCGTCTTCAGAAAAACGCTAAATATGGCTTCCTGCAACAATAGAATATCAGGACAGACTGTATCAAACAAGCACCCCACATTCTTAACAGAAACACAATTCCAACTAATTGGATTTAAGTTTTTAGCTAGCTGCAGACAATTCATCTAAGGAGAGATCTAGCAACCTTAATAATCGTTCTCTCTTGCTCGTCTGGTATCTTATTACGGTGTGCAATCTTCTTTCCTTTGTCTATATGTTCAGCTTTCACTGCTTGCAAATCATCAACGTACTGTTGTTCTGCCATTTAATTTTTTCTGTAGGTTTTTAGGGAATTCATTTTACTTTCTATTAAAGCATTCTTAGACTTACAAAATATCGATTCCAAATCCTCAATTTTCTTGGTAAGAGTACGAATAGTATCATTTAATGTAATGATCATATTCTGTTGAGTTACTATTATTTCCTCCAGTTTTGCCGTGTGATATGTGGAATTCGTCAAGACTACACCCCAAATATCCTTAACATGGATCGAGGACTGTGCAGCATCGAATCCCCTATGATAAATGCATGACGATGCCGACATGGTTATTTGAGAGGTTTTTTTGCTGCTACCATACTGAACTTTAAGGGCGATGATTCTATTTGACTAAATTGTTTTGAATACGCCAGAAACTCTATACATATGTGATCATAGGCTTTATGCTTGGCTTCACAATTTGCACACTTGACTATGTTCTTAGTAGTGCATTCCACTGATCTATGTATCCCCGCACCGTGAACACAACGTGGATTACACTCTTTACACATTGAAGAGTAATGTCCCGATTTTTGACAATGGAAACATTGTTAAAACAACCACTCTGCATTCTCTTCCATGAAAATGATAATCTTAATATCTTGCCCTCCAAGACCATTTCTAGATTCCTTAAATCGCAGCATATCCTCCTTGCTCCCTTCGATGATCACTGCCTTATCCCCCAACCACGATATCTACACTTACGTTTCAATACACACCCAAATTGAGAACATAATTCCGTTATTTCCTCGTTAGTTTCGTAAGGCGGAATATTCTTTATCATTCCCAGTACTCTTAATGACTTATCATTTACCGTAATTCCTTCCATAGAAACAACTAAGATTTATAGTCTTTTCTATTTTCTATTCGAAGAAGGCAATTTTTGTAATGTATCCTTTATTATGAATGTATTTAAATAAAATTTCGCTAGATCTAAATTTTGACTTCCACTTTACATGTTCAGCTTGCCATTGTTTAGCTGCCTGATCATTCTCAAATTGTAAAGTGATTAACAAATTTTTTCTTTTTATCGGTCTTAGTATTGTTAATGCTTTATCACTAAAAAAAATTATCAGAAATACCTGATGCTTGGTGTAGATATAGTCCGTCTTCTTTCTTAAAGTTCATATGAGGATCCAAGGTATTCTTTCTGAGTTTAAATGGGAGTTTTTTAACCCCATAATCATATTAACGTCTTGTAAATCTCCCCCACTGCAACGAATGCCAACAGTAGGGCACTGGGCCTCCACTTGTTCCAGTTCCCGTACATACTGTGGCTCCGGAGACGAACATAAGGGAAAATGTAATCTTTCCCCTCAGTATTCGAATTGCGGTGCCCTGCACCTAGCTTGGTCACGGATATGCCTTGTATTCAAGGATTACAAATAGAGGCACGTGGGTGCACCGGCCCGTACGGTGGACTTTGCTGATGCCATAATTTTTTAAGTGCCCAGAATGACAGATGGTGAGATTTTGAAAATTATGGGCGCAAGACTGCAAGCCTTTGAAGACAGATTTCAATCACTCATTGTTCATCTGACACAAAAGACATAGGAGTCCGGCTCTCCTCCGACATTCAGTACGTTGATGTCCAAAATCCCCCGGCCTCTAAAAAATACTTGGGCCTAAACAGAGTTTAGCTTCTCTTATACTAGCAAGAAAAGATATCTCTCTCTGGGCTATTGCCTATACGGGAAATGATAACATCGCCGGTGGTCAAGTGTTTTCTCTTGTGGCGCGGAGAGTGAGAAGGGCAACCTTCTCTCTTCTGGCTCCTGCTAGGAGTAAGCAATCCCACTCCAGCTAACTTAACACAATGCAAAGTAATCAATAGCCTTTTTCACTGAATATCCTTTAGTGGAATTCCGGAGGTGCTTCTGCCCTTAACCATTTATCTGGTAGAGATGCAGATGTTATAGTCCTGCAGAAGACGCGGTTTATCCGTCTCCCCCAGAACATTACTCGATTTATCCCTAAGCACATTGACACCCACTATACTCCGAACATAACCCCTCCTCACTCCTTTTCATCTCAAGGTCTTTTAACCCTAGTTAAATGCTTCTTAAGATCGTCCCTCCTTTAAAACTATTCTTGTCCAGTCCGGTCTTGTTTAGCATATCACTTTGTAAGAACGGTAAACGTATCAGTATAGCCAATATCTATATTAGGCCAGAGGAAATTCACAAGAACAGTGAGCTTCTGGACCATATTTTAGGTAGTGACTATAACATGTTACTCGGTGACTTCAACGACATAACTGGTCGTTGGATTAATGCAGCACTTCGCATATCTAGGAACGTGCCCCACCACGTTCCTAGATATGCGAAGTATATCTAGGAACTGATATACCCACCTTTCATAATACTGCTACATCACCCGTCATACTACTGGGTATTACCTGCCCCACCTTTCATTTCACAAAAACAAATTCACTCCCGTCATACTACTGCTACACAAGAGGAGGCTGATAAAGTCTACTGTATTGAGCAGTCGGGCCAACAACTGGTCACCTCGCATGACTTACTTCGCTGGCGGTTAGAGGAAGACACGCTGCTGAGGAGGAGATTTCACTTTAATTCAATCAAAGTAGCCTTCTTCAGGCAGCGATTCAACTCTTTTCACTTGTAGGAAATGCGAGTCTGACCCGATTTAATTCCTATCTCTCTTCGCAAGCTACTCTGATACTTTCGACCACCTATAAAGGTCATTTCTTTAATCTCACTTTAACAAAACTTAAGGTCCTAGCTAAAATGCTAAACCTTCCTAATCTTTCTGTTTCCCTCAAGCAGGCTTTTTCACAAAAATACTGGAGCATCGTTTTAATCCATCTCAGTATTCCTTCTGGAAGATATTCAAGAAGGATAAGTTTGTCTGCTGGATGGAGAAGGCATATGGTTAGATTTGCAGCATATGTCTGGACAAAGTTTTGTATGAGTCACTAACCCTACATAATTATGGAGCCACTCAATCTATCAAACCACTCTAGCCTTGAGGAGACTTCAGGAGCAGGAATTTATCGATTATTGATATCCTGAACGCCTGGGATCCACTTCCGGGCACCTCCAGATCCCCATGCAACACTCTCTTCTCATGTCTGTCAGCTTTTGACAGTTGATTAGCAAAGAGAAGTCGCCATCACTGTGCTGTTAGCCTCACCATCCGATATAGGCCGCATAAATATTAGCCGCAGAATATTTTTAGAGAAGAAAACAGCTGTATCATCCCCTAAAGATCTGCTCCATATTTCGATACAAAACTCCATCATCTCCTTCTATGAAAAAGCGCTTTCGAGTAGAATCCGCGACCATCTAAGTAGGCGTAACTTAATTCCATCAAGTTTCTATGGGTTTGTCAAAGGTGTCTCGGTACATTCGGCAGTTGGTGAAGTGCATCAGTTTTGTCGGGCAACAGTCATCAGCTCGTTGTGGCTGTTTTCTTGATTTTTCAGCTGCATTTGACCGCATTTTCATTCCTTTTGTTATTTCTTCTCTTAGGTCCTTCGGTTGTTTGCGATAATTGTTAACAGGGTGGAGATACGGCTGTACACTGAGCGATTACTTTAGGTTCATTCAGCAATTAGTGAAGTTCATCGAGTTTGTCAAGAGAACAGTCATCACCTTGATGTAGCTGTTTTTCTCGATTTTTCTGTTGCATTTTTACCGCATCTCAATTCCCTTTGTTGTCTCTTCTCTCAGGTTCCTCGGGTTGCTTGCGATAATTGTTAACAGGGTGGAGATATTGCCAAGCGCTTCTTTTGCAAAGTAGATTTTGATGCAAGTCAGTTCTACACTATTACTGGTGTGCCCAGAGGTTTCCCATTTTCTCCTATCTTATATCTTGCTACTTCTATAGTACTCTTTAAGACATTTAAACGCGATCAACACCTATTAGTATACGCTGATGATACCACAGCCCTGTTTTCTGGACGCATGTGCATAGATGTAGTATCAGACATCAGACACTTCTTTTTAGGATTAAAATACCAGTTATCCACGTCAAATCGTATTCTCAACTCCTCTAAATGGCAGGTGATTGTGCTTAATGGTGATCCTGCGTCAAAAAAACTAAAGAGACTAGCAATCTTAGCTATCTCTTCCATATCGAACAATCAAGAACTGTCTCATTTACACATCGAGTAAAATTCATAGGTGTACCGTTACGATTAAATAATCGACCGGACCAGACTTGATTATATTCAAAAGTGTACTGAAGAAAGCTAAATGGGCCCTGAAACGGGCCCAGCGTTTGTCATAGTGTGAGACAGCTCAGGTGCGTGTGGGGTACCTAAGCAATCGCGGAATTAGCCTTCTTTTCCAGAGGACGTTCCCCAGAGCAAATACCAAGGTTGCTTAAGCTCCTCACCTCGCGATTACCTACGATAGTACGCTTTGCGGGACCCTCAGGTATGTTAGAGACCCTGAGTAGTTCAGACAGAAGGTGGCGATCTGGTGTAGGTTGGAGGATCTGATCCTCTTTGCTTGTTAGTATAAGAAGACAACCAAACTAGACTCGTGTGTTATTGCCGTCTTTTTCTACTATGACATTTTTCATTTTGCATGTATTAACATATTTTAATCCTGCTTTGTTTTGTTATTAAAAAAATCTTTTATTTATTTAAATACATAAACTACTAGATAGATATGGTTTCTGAATGCAAAGATTAAGTGCAGATTCTAATGTCCCAACATCCTGTGTTCTATTATTATAGTGTACCATTTGTCTGCTGGCTTCTAGCTGCTGTTCCTCTAACTTATTCATAAATTGATTATTGATAAAGAGTAGTTGATCATGTTGCTCAATTATATTGGCCAAATACTGAATATACGATATAGCTGCGTAAAGCGTTTCTACCTTACTTCGTTTTGTAATCTGTTGTTGGCGATTACTGAATATGTCATTGCTGCTGATATTATAATCGACGACAGCAATACCACAATTAGAGTTATCGAGGACAATACTACTTTTATTATTAAAGATACCATCATCGAATAGCGAGTATGGCAGACATTCACTTAGCTTTTGGAAACCCTCGTTAATCGTTTTTACTCGTCGGCGTTCGCGTTCATTTCTTCTGTTAACATTGTTGATGTTTCTTACCACGCCGCCGTTGCCATCATTGCTCCTGTAACCGCTATATTTCCTTTTGGTTTTCACAGTGAACAACGACGATATACCGTCACCACTATTGCCATTTGACATTCGACGGGAAGATTTATTTGCACATAATACGGCCGGTTGAACATATTTCGACAATTGTTGGTCATGGTGTTGGAGACATTGAGACGTTCGGTTACACCAGGTGGAATGTCGTCGTCTTCGTTTTGTATCATTTATACGTGATGTTGCATAAACTTTTCTTTCATTAGTCGCTGTTTTTATCAACAATAATTCCGGAGGTGGCTGATTATTGTCGCAATACTGATCAGTAGTCCATAGATGAAATTTGTTTAAGTCTTGATTCTGCAACTGCTGCTGAACGTAGAGATCAGTAAGAAGACGATCTGAGTATGATGATTTATAATCTGGATTATTGTGCATTATATCCCGAGTAATTCTCTTTCGATCTTTTTAATAATTATACAGCAGTTGTTCTTTGTTCGAATAGCTATTTTATCTTCAGTTTTTAAACAAGAACCTTAAATGTAACAAATACACTGATTATTTGTTACTTAACATCACCAACGGCAGTAACAGCAAAAGCTTAACGCAATGAGATTGCGAGTTTATTCGTAGTCACTTAAAAACCGGTTGTTTGTTTCGACCGACGGCAATATCAAAAACGGATAATCCACTTTCAATTAGTTTATGGGTTTTGTGTGGCATTTTCTCTATATCACTAACCATGATAGTGAAGTATGTACAAATACAATGTACATTTTAAAAATAGCGGCAATGCCATTGAGATAGATTTACGAATAAAAGTTTACTGTTCTCTTCAGAGAAAATTTGAATTTAAATTGAATTTAAGATTGAAGTATCCCTCAAAATTTCAATATTTAGTTTTATGTATTGAATACCATCTCTATTAGAATATATCTATATGAATATTCAATCGATAGTCACTTTGTTAAATTTGTGTTTGTAAATTTTGTTAAATCGAAATACTTTTAGTTTTAATTTTTAAACATTCTAAGGAATTGATTGTCAGATTTAAACAATTTGTATCTAGAATTATTTTCAGTGCCTATTTCAAAAGAAATTAAATTTGCAATAAACTTTAAAAAATCACAATGTATATTGTGCTTCATTTAGTAACATAGATCATGCAATGCTTATTTCTGAAAAAATAATAATAATAAATTTAGATTTACGAAACATTTAAACGAATAATTGTCTTTTATCCTTCAGTATTCAAACTAGTTATCCATATGGACTATACAATCTCAATCATTAAAGGTAATACTCCATACGTTTTAATATTATACATCGTTATTAAACACTTAATATTGCCTCATTTTCTACTTAATTTGCTTAACAAATTTTCAAGTAACATTAAAATTCGTTTTTTTTTGCCACAGCATCAAAATATAATTTTTAAATTTAAAAACTTATAATAAATTAAACAAGAACATTCTTTATCTTAAAATGAAAAAAAATTCAATGAGATATTTTCAGTTATTGTTAGACAAAACGAATTTTGATGTCGTCAGTAATAAATAATACTAATTTATTTAACGTGGCAAATGCGTGCCAGCAGCACGCTTACAAGTCCACTAACAAAAAATGAAAAAGTCAAGCAGATAAATTATTTAAATGGGATCGGATTTGGCGTTTGAAGCACGGCAGGGAAGTTGATTGGCGTATATGAATGGGTAGATGATTCCACGATAGAGGAGCAGCCACCAGGAAGGAGCGGAGTCCAAAGGAGGTAGAGTAGTTTGGGACATGTAAAAGAAGGGAATTACAGGAACGCAAGGAACAGTAAACAGGACGATAATTATCAAGAAAAGGAAGGTTGAGAAATGAAGGGGTATGAAAAGTTACAAGGCGGAAAGCAACGAGAAGAATACGAATTTGAACACGACAATAAATTGTAGGCAAATCGAGAGAAACAAGATAGTGGGATGTATGATCAAAACGACGAAGACGAAGGAGAATTCGAACGGCTGCGTTGACGATGCGTTGTAGGGGAAGAAGAGTGGATTTAGGTGAGTTGGAAAATAGACTAAGACAATAATCGAGTATAGAAAAAAGGAAATAAGATATGAGAGTCATACAAGAAGGTAAATCGATCAATCTACGAACTTGACGGAGGTTGCGGAGTATCAAGGTAGATGAGCGTACTTTATCTCTAACGAAAGGTTTAAGTGAAAGTCGGTTGTCAAAATAGAAGCCTAGGAAAACGAGATTATCAACGATAGGAAGAATTGTAGAATTTAATGATACGGAGGGAGGTTCGAAGCCGAGGCGTCGAGGTAGGATCCACATAATTTTGGATTTATCAGGAATCAGAGAAAGGCGGAGGGAAGAAAGATGATCGGAAATTGAGACAAGACAGTCCGAAGCGGAAACACTAAGATCGTGAATACGATAAACAGGTGCATGAACATAGATGAGAATGTCATCAGCATTTTGCATAACATTGAAGTTAAATTTATGAGAAATCGAAGACAAATCACCAAGAAGAAGAGAGAAAAGTATAGGGCCTAATACGGAGCCTTGTGGAACACCGGACGAAATGGACGAAGGATGGGAGAGAGAAGAGTTAAAATGTACGCGAAATGTACGGTTTGATAGATATGAAGAAAACCATGATAAAGTGGGTAAAGAGAAGCCATAATCATGACGAAGGCGATGGAGAAGAATCGAGTGATCGACGATGTCAAAAGCAGACGATAGATCAAGAGAAACTATGACACTACATAATTTATGATCGCGCGATATGAGTAAGTCGTTATAAACTTTAAGACAGGCAATTTCGGTAGAGTAATTAGAGCGAAAAGCGGCTTGGAAGATAAGAAATAAGTAATTATTAATAACATAATAATATATTATTAATAACGCCCTATATTATTGATAACGACGTATAATATAACGGCGTATAATATTAATAATGTGGTATAATATTAATAACGTCGTACAATATTAATAACGGTGTACAATATTACTAACGGCGTATAATATTAATAACGGTGTGTAATATTAATATCGGCCTATAATATTAATATTTGCTTTTAATATTAATGCTGCCTATAATATTAGTAAAGGCTTATAATATTAATAATTTTGAATAATATTAATAATGACATTTAATATTAATTACGGCGTATAATATGAGTAACGGCGTTAAATATTAATAACGACGTTTATTTTTAATAACAGCTTATAATATTAATAACTGCATATAATCTTAATAACAACGTAAAATATTAATATAGATAAATTTATTTATTTGCATAGCTTTTCAGTATGGATTGAAAAGAAAAACAAATATTGCAGTCAGTAAAGAGGCAGTGAAAAATATTCAATATCAGTTATATACAGTTTACATCAGTTTAGCAAATGTCATAAATTGTAATATTTTTATCAAGTTTATCGTCGTATCCGTTTCTATTCAAACGTAAAAAGGTTAGAGAGATTATGCCTACAAATACTTACGAAAACCTAGATTTGTGCAAAGTAGCAAAGTATCGATATTATTACAACCGATGCAGTATTGCCGACCGCCCAGCCGCTGAAGTTAACAACTGAGCTGTCGCCACAATAAACGACTGAGCTGCCGGTGCAACTCACGACAGTCTAGCCGTCTCAATCTGTGAACAACCGCTATACCAAATCGCAAACACATACGTTCTCCGTGCTCGGTATGTCGTCAGCGCATCGTTTTGAACTTCACAAGACTGAACCGCAAAACATGGCCCAAAACCCTGTTGCTCAGGCTCAGGACTACTGCCCTCATTTGATTCCAACCAAGAGATTGTTAGTAATCGTTCTGATATGGTTGCATACAGTACCAATTATAGATCCGAACAATCAACGCGCACAAAATGTATGACGGACCGCGTGCATGTAATAAGACGTAATCCACGAGGGGCAAGGCCAGCTGTAGCTGCACAACTCTCTGAGTTAATGAGTGACGTTGTAGCGCTACCGACTGATGAGTCGGCGTGATAAACTCTATTTTATTTCCCAAAAATCGCGCTTCGTGTGCCAAATAAGATTCAGAACTCTTCGTCAACTGGAACCATTGCAGGGCAGATTCGCAACCATTGCAGGGCAAATTCGAATAGTATGCAATGACGCTACACTGTTGCAAAGCGACGAAATTACTACATCTGCACTGAAGGCGAAGCATCTTCCTCGACGTCTTACAACATATAGGCGATCTTTTAATTTAAAACCCGAGTACGGAATGGTTGTTACCGCCGTGTCCATAACTTCAACACTTCAGTTCTTCCCGACGTCTTCAGCAGCAGGCCTGGATGGCATGAGTCCCATGCACCTACGAGACCTTAGGTATTCTAATGGCGCGCTTGCGATTCATCTTGCTAATGCATTGGCGAACTTGATTTCGACTCCCTCAGCATGATGATGCCGGAAAATGTTTCTAAAATTCTTTATTGAGGCAGACCACTCGCCTTCTCAAAAAAGACGGTGGCATTCGACCGATTGCAGTGGGATTTACCATTCGTGGCATAGCCGTCAAGTTCGGAAGCCAGCTCGCTATCTAGTTGCTTGTCGATCAACTTCTTCCGGTCCGGTTAGGCGTCGGCGTACGATGCGGTGTCGAGGCAGCAGTATATGCCTCTCGTACGTTTCTGTGCGGCATCGCAATCCGGTACCAGGCAATGATTAAACTGAATTTTAGTAATGCCTTCAATTGCGTAAGCAGAGACACAGTCGTGTTTAACGTCGCTCGTCATGTTCCTCATATCCTACCATTCATTAACCTATGCTACGCCCTCCCGAGTATTCTTATATTTGGTAGTGAGCACATTATATACAGCGAAGGCATCCAACAGGGTGATCCGCTGAAGCCCAGTGATTTTCTGCCTGGCAGTTAACGCTCTAACACACAGTATGGAGTCTTGCATCAATATTTGGTACTTGGATGACTGCATTCTGGGCGGTACTGCAGCCATCATCCTCTCAGACATTCGAAAAATTCAGGCAAGGCTGTTTGAAATTGGATTGGAGCTAAACTCCGGAAAGTGTGAGGTAATCATATACAACCCAGATCTCAGAAGAAACATAATATGCCAACTAATTGAATGCCAGACACTTTCACCTCAAGACACTACGCTATTGGGAGCTCCTCTAGGAGGTCAAACTAATATTAATGGAGCTATGTATAAAGCTGTAAACGAGCTTCATAACGCAAGAAAAAGACATCGATTTAAGTACTTAAGTACCCATGACGCTTTCCTACTTCTGCGAAGCTCGCTCTGCATTCCGAAAATAGCTTTCCTCCTTCGATGTTCCCCCTGCTTTGGGAGAGAGGAACTACATCAATTCGACGCAGAAGTCCGCCGTCTACTAATCATAGTACTGAATGTGACGCTTCCTGATTATGCGTGTCGGCAGACTATCTTACCGATCAGACTCTGAGGTCTTGGTGTCCGACAAGCGCTAGAAGTCCCAATACTTGCTTGCGGCTATTCAGTATGCTTAACAAGAGGAGATAAACGGGGAATGAGTTTTCTCGTGTAAAGAATTAGAGCAGCGTTGCAACGAGGAAACGCGGCTTGTTTTGCGGAGTAGTCAGGAGAACCCTCTCTAAATTTCTAATGAACTGCATTTCTAATTATCTTTTAAATTTTAGCAAGTGTAATATTTTAATAAAAAAAGTTATATACATGTTAATACTTTACTAGGAATTTAAGCAGGTGTGCAGATTATCAGGATCTGCGTAGGTTGTCAATCTTAGCTAATCCTAATTTAGACAAATGTGGACAAGAAAAAATGCAGTAAGGATTCACAAGAAAAGTCACATAATATACATTTACATTGAAGGAAAATGATGAATTGGAATATTAATAATACAAAATTTATCATGGTAACTATGAATAGAAAGCCTCCGTAGTAATTGTCTCTTAATATAACAAGCGTTCTGCCACCGAGTCTTTAAAAATATCTATGATAAATAAATTTCGGGGTTAATATTGTAAAGTAATCGAAATTAATACTGGTATAAAACACTATTTCAGTATTAATTCTACAAAAGAATTTTTAGAACAGACAAAAGGAATAATTTGAAACGGAATGAGACATTCTGGGGGGAATAATTATTTTTGTATCTAAATGCCATTCCTAGAAAAAAGAAATTGAATATTTCTTCGATATTTCGTTCGCTAACCGCGGACATTATCAAGAAGTATTGTAAGAACTTTAATAACCAATACTTTTTTAACGTAAAAAAAGTATTGGTTATTAAAGTTTTAACGTAAAAAAAGTAAAAATAAAAATCCAATAAAACCTAGGTTCATATGTAGTGCGTTTAAATGTACATTAAAACCACTTTCTGTCTATATGAATAAAATACTTATAGTAATTAAAGCACATTTTAAAAAATATTGCAAGGTAATCGAAATTAATACTGGTATAAAACACTATTTCAGTATTAATTCTACAAAAGAATTTTTAGAACAGACAAAAGGAATAAATTTTCAAAATATAAATACATACGATTTTAGTACGCTTTATACAAATCTAGATTTAGTAGATATTAAAGAAGCGTTAGTAAAATTAATTAATCTTATATTCGGAAAAAGATATACATATGTTATAATAATTATAACGCCTATCTAACAAAAATTAAACCATCAAAAAATATAAATATGTGGATAAAATTAAATTAATAGAATCCTTAAATATTTTAATAAATCAAAATTATTTAAAAGTTGGGACATCTATATTTAGACAAGTAAAAGTTGTTTCAATGGGTGGTAATAGTAGCCCAATTATAGCTGACTTGTTTTTAAGCTTTATAGAATATGAATTTGTTCAGAACTGTGTAAAAACTAAATCTAAACAATATAAATATATGAAATATGTTTCGATACATTGATGATATATGTGTACTTAAGTAATCCACCATTTATGTAAAGTGAAAATAATTAGCTAATTTGAAAAACAGCAATATGCGATAAATAGTCAAAAGCTATTATAGATTTTGCTAAGGCTTTTGACTATTTGTCGCATATTTTATCGCATATTTATCGCATATTTGACCATTTATCGCATATATGGCATATAAAGTTCATTCCTTACAATATTCAATGCATTTAATGTTGAGCGGTTAGTGCGAAAACCGAATTGTTCATGTGGAAGCAAATAGTCGCGAAATTTAATGATGCGACGAATCACGGCGAAGGATAAAAGCTTATAGTTATGATTAAGAAGGGCGATATCACGATAAGAATCTACATTATTAGTGTCATATAATTAATTTATATATTAACAATACTGTATGTTTCTAGGTTTCGTTAAATATAGCTTTGTAAACAGTTTAATTTATTTAACAAATTATAAACGTCTTACAGTATGGATAAGTTACTAAAGCCAGAACCTCTGTCTGCTGATCCGAACGATTTAAATCCTGTCATAATTTGGGGGCACTGGAAGCGTTGTTTTCAAAAATTTTAACGTCCATTAGCGACCTAACTGACGAAAACTAATTAGATGCCTTAGTTAACCACGCTGCTCCAGATATTTATCGTCACATTAATAATATCAACACTTTAGACGAATCAATCCTTAGGCTAGATATACTTTATATTCAACCGCGAAACGAAATCTTCACATGATATCAGTTAGTGCGAAAACCGAATTGTTCGGTTTTACTAATATCACGCCTTCTAACTCCTTATCCCCACAAGCACGTCTGGACCACGATGTTTCCGCCTTCAGATCCATCCTCTCGTCTATTGTTCCTGCGGATAAACCATCCTTTTTCAAGGACATTTCTCCAGTCGCATTCATCCGTCTAAACAAATCTTCTCAATCTAATCCTTCCCAGCCCCCTCTCCTAAAAATTGTTTTCAAGCATCGCTCTCACGCGTCTTCTGTCCTCTCTCAACGATTCAAACTCATGTCATCTTCAACCACTCGAATTTTCCCCGATCGCGCCCCTTCCGAAATCGCTCAAATCTCTTCAGCCCGCATCGAAAAACGTCGTCGCGAGGAAAACGGCGAAACTTCACTCGCCATCCGAAACATAGACGGAAATTTTCAAATTGTCCACACCCGTCCAAAAATTCGATGGCGCTCCATCTCTCCTATGTGTCTTCTCCACTAGTCTCTTTCGCCACAGCACACGGTTTCCGCCTCGGTCTCCTCAACACTAGATCTATTCTCAATAAATCCGATCTTATCCTCAACCTATTCACCAAGCAATCCATCGATCTCTTCTGCCTCACCGAATCCTGGCACTCAGATTCCGACGACCTTTCCATTCGCCGTCTGCTCTCTGCCGGTTGCTCCCTAGTCGAATCCGCCCGCCCCCTCAGCTCATGCCCTTCTAAATCCTCTAATCATGGCGGCATCGTCGCATTCGCGCGTCACCCAGCGTCTCTTCGCAAAATCAATCCCCCTTTCAGTCCTTGCTCTTTTGAATTGCTCACTTGTCGTTATTCTAACCCGATCACTCTAGATCTCGCCATTGTATACCGTCCTGGTTCATCAGCTCCTACAGCCTTATTTTTTACCGAACTCGCTGACCTCCTTTCTCATTGTTCTTTGTCCTCAATCCCTTCACTCGTTCTAGGCGACTTCAATATCCGCCTAGACCGCCCCTCTTCCACAGATTCCATCCGCTTCATCAACATTCTATCCAACTACAATTACAAACTAATCTCCACTGCCCCCACACATATACTTGGCGGGGCACTCGACATCATCGCTGTCCCCGATCATTTTGCTGCCCACACCTCACTGTCCATCTCTGATCCTGGTCTATCCGATCACTTTCTTATCACCCTTGATCTCGCTCGCAACCACACCCCTCCTCACACACCTACAATCCTACGTCGCCCTTGGAGAAATCTTGACCTTTCCCTTCTCCGCTCTGCCTTACTCAAATCGTCTCTATCATTACCCACAATAACATATTCATCTCCTCACGATCTCGCCTTTCTTTTCGACTCTGAACTCACATCCACTCTCGATATTCTCTTGCCCTTCAAGTCTCACCCACACCGTCGCTTGCACCGTGCCCCATGGTTTGACATCCAATGCCTACTCTCAAAGCGTCGACTCCGCCATGCTTTTCGAGTCTATCACCGCTCTCTCAGACGCGATTTCCGCTCGATCACTCCGTCTTTCCGTGATTCCTATCTTGCTCTTCGCCGGTCTCATCTCAACCTACTACGTACCAAATGCAACTCCTTCTGGCAGCATAAAATAATCACTTCATTCAACTCTAAGACTCTCTGGCATACTTTTAACTCAATCCTGGCTCGTTCCTCTACGCCTTGCAACATCAATGCTAATGATTATTCGTCATTTCTCCAGACTAAAGTATCCACGCTGCTCTCTCACACCCCGGTCTCCATCCTATTCCACTCTGCCCAGTCTACTCTCATCCTTCCCGAACTCTTTCATCTTCTCCCTGTATCACCTACAGAAGTATCATCTGTCCTCATGTCCTTGCCCAACAAAACCTCACCTGCCGATCCCCTGCCTACCCACATATTAAAATCTATATGCTCATCGATATCCCCATTTCTCACAACCTTGTTTAACTCGTCCATCCGCAGTCGTATCTTCCCTTCACACTGGAAATCCGCAATCGTTCGTCCCCTCCTTAAGAAACAATCGCTCGACCCCTCCCTTCCTTCCAGCTATCGCCCCATTTCACTACTCCCTACTCTTTCTAAGCTCTTAGAACGCCTCATCTTAATACAAATCAACGCTTATCTCTCCTCATCCAATCTGTACCCTCCTTTCCAATCCGCTTTCCGCTCTAATCACTCGACAGAAATCGCATGCATAAAAGTGTACAACGACTTACTCATTTCTCGAGACAAGGCTCTATATAGTGTTCTCATCTCCCTGGACCTCTCCTCCGCATTCGACATTGTCGACCACTCCGTCCTCCTTTCTCGCCTTCGTTATGATTACGGCTTTTCTTCCTCCTCCGTAGCTTGGTTCGCCTCATATCTATCCGACCGTTCCTTTCGCGTCTGTTCTAATTCATCATCCTCCCCTCCCATCCCTATTTTTTGCGGGGTTCCACAAGGTTCAGTCCTAGGTCCCCTGCTTTTCTCTCTTTTGCTTGGCGATCTCTCTCCATTTATCAAACCTTACTCCTTTAACGTCATGCAATACGCCGATGACATTCTAATCTATGCTCATGCACCCGCACATCGCATACACGATATCGCCATTTCTGCCTCCAACTGTCTCTCTTCTATCTACAAGCGTCTCTCCAATCTCCATCTCGTTCTAAACGCCGAAAAGTCCAAAATAATGTGGATCCTTCCCCGTAAACCAAGCATATCTCCTCCCATTGTATCTTTTGCCTCATCGATCATCCCTGTAGTCCACAATCTCACTTTCTTAGGCTTCCATTTCGATGATCACCTTTCCCTTAAACCCTTCGTCCGTGACAAGGTCCGCTCGTCTAACTTAATTCTTCGTGACATCCGCCGTATCCGCCCCCTTATCGACTTCCGTTCTTGTATGTCTCTTCTTTCATCGCTTCTTTTCCCTAAAATCGATTACTGCCTTAGCCTTTTCGCCAATTCTCCAAAATCCATCATCCTACCCCTACAACGAATAATCAACACCGCCGTTCGAGTGCTCTTTCGCCTCCGTCGCTTCGACCACACATCCACATATTTTGCCCAACTCTCCTGGCCCACCATCCACATCCGCATCAAACTCCGCCTTCTTCTCATTACTTTTCGTCTCATCGCTGTCGGCTCCCCATCGTTCATCAACCTTCCTTTCTTAGACGATACTCGCCCCACCTCGCTATCGCTTCGTTCCTGTCATACCCTCTTACTCCACGTTCCTAATTACTCCAACAACTACGGTCTCCGATCCTTCCTCGTCGCCGCCTCACTCGCCTGGAATCAACTCCCTCTCGACGTCCGCCGCGCTCCCTCTTTTATCACATTCAAACACCTCCTCCGTTCACACCTTCTCGACGCCTGATTCACAGTTTTGTTTTTGTTGTGGTCATGTAAGCGTGCGCTGGCACGCATTTGCCACGTTAAAATAAATCTTTTTTTTAAGCACATCTAGTAAACGATCGGACCAAACCCTTGAATTGATGAGTAAATAATGAACTTTTGAAGCTGTTTCTGCAGCGGAGCATCGAAATTTATTTGCTATGAATGTGTTTATCTGCGGACTAAAATAGTCATTCGTTAAGCGATGATTACTGGAATATTTAAATCTTGAAATGACGAAAGTATTTGAGATTGCCGTCAATTGGAAATTGCTCAGATTTAATCAGAAAGTTTCAACAAATCAACTGATTTCATTGATGCGGTGGATTCTGTAACGATCAGAAAAAATTGCGTAAAAAGAGAGAATGTCGATTCTGATCATACAAACTCAAATACTGACTTGCAACTAGCATCTGTCTGTCGCCAATCTTACTTTTGTGGGTTAGTTTTGCAAAGATATCATCCACGTAAAAAATCATCTGCACGATACTACATCTGTAAATCTTGTAAAAAGCAAAACCATTATGCAAAAAATTATCAATCGTCCAAAATTATAAAAACAAACACTCCAACATGTTCGAATAAGAAATTTCTTAAATAAATAACTTGACAAACACTAAAAATAACTAAAAAAGACAGTTGAAAAACAACAGTTTAAAATCGATAAGGAAATCAAAATGTTTGGTCTTCACGATATTGTCATGGCCTCAGGTCCTGCGGGATCTGAGCCCTCTAGCCAATCCAACACATGTTCGAATATTACACCCTCGGAAGCGGATTTGGCAAATATTTCTCTACAGACAATTCATCACTCGGAACTTGATGGAAGCTTTACAATTATAAAACTAAACAACCTTCATTGTAGAGCCTTGGTCAACACCGGCAGTTCCGAAAATTATATGAACGATAAACTCGCTTGAAATTTAAACATTCGTCGAATCCCATTCAAAATCCAAATTAACATGACATCGTCAAATTTTAAGACGTCGACTGATGGGTGCTGTGTCGTAAATATTTACTACAGCGAAGTACTTCACCTGATCGTTCGTTTTTTAATCATTGCAAACCTATACTCGAACGTGATCTTGGGACACCCTTTTATATCCAGATGCAAAAGAGTCATTTAATTCTGAAGGTCACCGACCATACTTAATACTAGAAACTTTAAAAGCCATGCATGTCAACTGCCCTATGTTATTTCCATCTATAAGTTCATTAATAAAACCGGTTACAACAAATTCTAGACGAATGTCAAGGGACCATCGGATTTTTGTTACATGTTAAATAAATCGCCTACTAAAGGAAATATAATTGAACCCAGTCAATCAGCTTGGAGAGCACATGTTCCAGTTGTCGAAAATTAATCAGGAAAAATGAGGATGGTAGTTGACTATTTCAGCACAATTAACAAATATGTAAATCAAGATGTGTATCCTTTATCGCGAATTAATACACTTGTTGAAAAGGTACCTGAATAGTCATACTTTACAAAATTTGACTTAACTTCAAGATACAATCAAGTACTTCTAAATGAGAGCGAACGTCATTTTACAGGTTTCAAAGCTAATTGTCGTTTATGCAAATTTATCAGAGTACCGTTTGGGTTAACTAATGCGCCACAGCTTTTCAGCGAATTATAGATGATATATGATCAAGAAAATCACTACGAGGCACTTTTGCTTATCTGGACGATATCGCCATATGTGGACATTCGCAATCAGAACACGAGTCTAATCTTACAAAATTTATGCAGATGTTGAACTACTATAGATTAATTCTAAATGACCAAACGACCATTATGTGCCAATCAAATTGCATGTTTGGCTATTTAATCCAAAATGGACAATTGAGGCCTGGTCCGAAACTTATTTGAACACTTATTGACATGGAGTCACTGATAAATGTAAAGAATTTAAAGCGGATCATCGGGATGTTAGCTCATTATTCGAAATGGGTCATCAATTTTTCAAAGAAACTTCATCCTCTTCTAGAGGTCTAGGAATGCCTCATGAACGAAAAAGCCAAGAATTCATTTTAGTGTCTTAAATATGAAATAGCTAAAGCAGTTATAATATCTATCAATGACGAAGTTCCGCTTACTGTCGAAATGGACGCTTCCGGTCATGTAATCAGGGCGGTGTTGTTGCATAATGGTTACCCGGTGGCTTTTTATTCTCAAACTCTTCGTGGCGCGAGTGCCAAATAGTTTGCGGTAGAAAAAGAAGTCTTAGCAATTGTGAAAGCAATCAAAGCATTTATACATTATATGCTTGGACGCCAGTTCCGATTGATCACCGATCAGAAAAGTGTCGCCTATATTTTTGACAAAGCACATCACAGCCGTATAAAAAACGATAAAATGATCAGATTGTGGATTGAACTAGCCCCTTTCAATTTTGACATTATATATCGGCCAAGTAAGTTTAATATTTATGCAGACGTATTATCTCGCCAGGAAATTTGTGCCGGTACCCGAAAACCTAATTTGAATGAAGTGTATGACCGGCATGTGAAATTTTGCCATCCAAGGATAACTCGCCATGCCTATTTCATAAAGGTGCGAAACCTTCCCTATTCATTTGATGACTTACGTACTGTCGTTTCTAATTGTAAAATCTGCGATTGCCTTAAACCTGAATTCTACAAACAAATCGATCGGAAATTAGTAAAAGCCAGCCAGTCGCTTGAGTGTATATCCATTGACTTCAAAGAACCTCTTCCAAAAAATTCGCGCATCGCTTTCCTTTTGTGGCTATAGATGAATATTGTCATTTTCCAATGGCTTATCCATGTGATAACATGTCAACGGACACGGTGATATTTGTCTTGATGAAATATTTGTTATGTTTGGCACACCTTCGTTTATTCATTCTGATCGCGGTTGATGTTTCATGTTCAAACAGGTGACTAGATATCTTAATTTAGGAATCTCGAATAGTCAATAAACGCCATATAACCCAACAGGGAATTCACATGTCGAACGCTATAACGGTATAATTTGGACGAGTATCGAACTCGATCTGATGTCTCGATAACAACCTCGTGTAAGATAGAAATCATCTTTACCGAATGCTCTGCACTCTATTCGCCCGTTACTGTGTGCAGAAACAAATTGCACACCACATGACGGTATATTTAGTTCAATGACTGGAACTAGCATGATAACTTGGCTCACTAATCCATACTCTGTTCCGATATGTAAACACGTACTATCTAACAAATATCAAATTGGTACCAAAGTTGTTGATTTACTATAACCAAATCCGGCATATGCAACAATTCGCTACAATGATGCTAGGAAAAACACGGTATCAGTGAAGCATTTAGCACCATACATAGCAGCAGCCATCAGCTCTTATGTATTGTATTCTACTAAGATTGAAGCTTGGAGCTTACTGTTTTCTGAATGTCTTTACTTCTAAAGTACAGAATAGCGGTTTGTGCTTTCTTAATCGCCCACTAATTTGCTAGATCGATATGCACCTTTTTGATTTGGAAATTTGCAATATTAAATCAATACAAATACAACCATTGAATGATTCGTATATCAATCTCTCTACGGGAAAATTACAAGTTAAGTTTAGTGTTGCAAAATATTAAATTAGTAATTAAAGTTTTAAAGGTATAGAATCTAGAAACTTTGCGTTAAAATCACCTGCTATTAATAAAGGCACATCAGCAGAAGAAGGACTCAAGAAGGTAGACATATGACCCATAATATCTGCCTCAGAAAACTTTGAATTAAAATGACAACCAATTATGATCAATGTTGGTAGACGAAGATAAACAACATTGTTAGATGATCTGAAAGTCCAATTATCAAAAAAGGCTTTATTGCTACAAGTATTTCACCTAAGGGCGACCACGCATAGTCGATATCGCCGGACTATTAAATACATAGAAGTTTCAAAGATAAATCTGCACCGCAAAATGTTTTACATAAGACCATAATGTCGTAATCATTAAGCCACGATGTTCGATATTCGTTTCGTAAGGTATTGAATAATATATTTGCTTTTTAACAGTTCTAACTATTATATTATCTCGTATAAAATAAAAATGATATGAATCTTACTTTTATCATGTAATTTATTTTAAAGTAGTTTACGGGCTCTTTTTTCCGGGATCGAAAGATCTGGATGAATAAACATATTACGGTAAATATCGAAATGTTTTAGTTTGTAAGCATTTGATAAAATACTATTATAAATTTATTCAGATGTGGTTAGTAATAACCAAGGAGAGACGTATGTTCGACGATCAGCAAGACGATGACTCCGAATATGAAGATTGTATTTTATGTCGACTCCAACACTAGATAAGACATTCCGAACTTCCCTCATATCATTTTCTGCGGTTGGTAATACTCTAATAATGGCATTCGAGGACAGTGGATTTTAGAGATTCTTTGATATCAAATACATTCTTTGTGCTACAGTACCCACAAAAGAAATTTATCAACGGGATTTTTGCTAACTAACTCTTTGCTGCGACATTTTGATGCAGAACGTCCACGCAATTACAACCTACCTTTGCACATGCACAACTACTACAAACTGTGTTCACACAATTGCAAGCACAACATCTTGAGTTACTTGTCAAAATCGAGTTAATGCAATCATTGTTCATCATAACTGAACCATCAATAAAATTTGAGTGGTTTAGTTGAGAGGAAATACTGTATGTTATTCGCGCTTTCTCATGATACATTGAATATAGGCAGATAGTTAGACAGAGAGATTCAATTCTCAATGATTGCTTGATATAGCTGTGTTTGATTCTTCTCTCTGATTCGTCTTCAGATTCGTTATTAGTTCGTTCAGATTCGTTGTAATAAGTTTTCTTCAGATTTGCTGTAATCAGTTATTCCATATAATAAGTTTTGTATATATTATCTTTTTTATTATAACTGTTGTGTATATTATTTCTTAAATTTTGTACGTAGCATATATTATTAATATTATTTAATATTAATATTATACGCCGTTATTAATATTATTAGCCATTATTAATATTAAACATCGTTATTAATATGTTACGCTGTTATTAATATTATACACAGTCATTAATATTACACGCTGTTATTTATACTAAACGTCGTTATTAATATTTAACGCGGTTACTAATATTAAATTAATATATTTATATATATGATTTAATATTTTTTTAATATATTAATATTAAATTAATATATCAAATATATTAATTTAATATTAGTAACTGCGTTAAATATTAATAACGACGTTTAGTATAAATAACAGCGTGTAATATTAATGACTGTGTATAATATTAATAACAGCGTAACATATTAATAACGATGTTTAATATTAATAATGGCTAATAATATTAATAACGGGGTGTAATATTAATAACGGCGGTTAATATTAATAACGGCGTATAATATTAATAGAATAGAATAGAATTTATTTAGAGTGGCCTTTGTGGTAAATAGAATTATTTACAGGCCCACTATAAAAATTAAAAGACAAGTTTACGTCCGATGAATGTTTGAACTTGTATGTAGAGTTATTGAATTGATTGCGGCTGAAAGTGTTATTTTAGTTCGTTTGCAAGAAGTATGGCGATCAAGGAAGTTTTGAAGAAATTAAGCGACATCAATGATTTTGTGTCTCGAGGAAGTTTGTTCCAAAGGCGTGGTGCAGCGATGGCGAACGCACGATATCCGTGATTACCGTTGTGACGGGGGACGAAAAGCGAGTAGGAGCGATGACTTCTTAGGGAGAGACCAGTCGTCAGATAGGATGCGCTATCAGGAAGATATATATTAGGAGGGTTGTGCCGGAATTTGATTTGTCATGCAAGTGTGATAATTTGAGAGGTAATGCGGCTCGGAATGTCGAGCCAGTTAAGGATGCGGAGGGTGTTGGAGATGTGGTCGTACTTGCGAAGGCGGAAGATGACTCTAGCAGCCGTGTGCAGAATCCTTTGTAAATAGTGAAATTGATATGCTGGACAGTTTACGAGAAGACCTAAGCAATATTCTAGACGAGGGATGAAAAGGCTGGAGATTAAAATAACTGTCGATTTGACGTCGAGGTTTCTACGGACACTTCGGATGTCACGGAGGATGAGGGAGCATGAACTGATCTTGCTACGAATGAAAGGCAGAAACGAGAGATTATTGTCAAAAGGGACACCGAGGATTGTCATGATAGTCACTTCTGGTAGACGGAAATTGTGTATGCATACTGGAAAATCGAGGGTGTAAGAGTGGCGCGGTGTTATCCACATCATGTTAGATTTCTCGTTGTTTAAAAACATACGGATTGAACAAAGATATGCGTGAATAGCAGAGAGGCAAGACGATGCATCGGAAGCGAGGTTGGATGCAGATGTGAGTGTGCATGATGCATAGATTACTATATCGTCAGCGTACTGAATAACTTTAAAGCCGAAAGGGACCACGATGGAAGATAAATCACCAAGAAGAAGGGTGAAAAGAAGCGGCCCTAGAACGGATCCTTGTGGTACACCGCAGCTGAGAGGAACCGGCGCAGAAGAGTTGGAGTTGGAGACTACGTGATAAGAGCGATTTGAGAGGTAGGATTTGAACCAAGAAATGACATGAGACGAGAAGCAGTAACGTTGTCTGAGACATGAGAGAAGTATAGTGTGATCAACTACATCAAAGGCGGAGGATAAATCAAGTGAAATTACAAGGCTTACTAGATGTTTGTCAAGAGCAAGAAGTAGATCATTGGAGAGTTTTGTGCATGCGGTCATAGTAGAATGTTGTGGTCGATATGCATATTGAAAAGGTGGAAACAGAATTTGATGATATGTAGTTGCTTACCTGTCTGAGGATGAGACGCTCGAAAAGTTTTGAGATGGTCGGAAGGTTTGATATTGGTCTATAGGAGGAGGCGGAACTTGGATTAAGATGATGCTTCTTTAATAATGGGCGAACTATGGCATGTTTGAACGACGAAGGGTAGTGTGATAAATGGATAGACATGTTGAAGACACTTGTGAGATAAGGGCTGATGGTGTCACTTAGTAACTTTAGAATGTATGTTGGAACAGGATCGAGAGGAGAGGTTGAATTGGGTAATCGTGCTAGGGCATCAGATACGCTTTCGATAGATAAAAGTGAAAAGTGAAACAGTTCAGTATGATATGGGGCAAGGTAGGAGAAACTAGAAGATAATGGTACGTGTATTGAGGTCAAAATTCGAGCTATTTTGCGTTTCAAATGAGATGCGAATTCGTTGGAAGAGATAGAGATAGACGTAACGGATTTGTTTCTACCCAAAAGGTTATTAATGGATTTCCACGCGTGTTGATGATTGTCACGATGATTGCAAAGATGTTTTGCTTTGCCAGTATGATGAGCATTTTGAGTTCAAAAGATATCGGTATTTGCGTCGAAATTCGAGGTATTCTGAGTAAGATGAGTTTAATAGCTCGGTGATATTACGACGACGGAATCTTGAGTGCATTCGGTGAAGGTGTCGTAAGGAGCGCTTTGCTCTTCGGCAATCGCTATCGAACCAGGGCGCTCCTGACTGGCGGCGAGGCGTACATTGTTTGAACGGCAAAATCATATCGAGTATGCCAATAAGTCCAGTGCTGTACATGTTGGTTAAGTCGTCAAGTGAAGTGTTAGTAAAGACGGCAAAAATTATGAGTGGGGACGAGAGAAGGTTTATACGCAAGTTATTTAGATCAAGTTGTTTCCATGGACGATATATATGGGGATGAGTAGGGTGTGGAGGATCATTGGTTTTAATGTTAATGGTGAGAAGGTAATGGTCGGATAGGCCCACATCTTTCACAGAAACGGTGCTGCAAGTAGACGATGATCGAACAAAGATGCAATCAATGGTGCCACCTTGGATATGAGTGTATTCAGTTGGGATATATCTGAAACCAAAGTCTGATAATGTCTTGAGTAGGTGTGACGAGTGAGCGCATGATGGTCTGTCAAGTCGAATGTTGAGGTCACCAAGAATAATGACGGGAGATGATGTAATGCTTAGGTTAGAGAGCATATCAAAGAGTTCGTCAAAGAATGTAAGACATGGCGCAGATGAGCCTGGTCGATAGATAAGGGCGAAACAAATTCGTCTACTGAAGTGTATAGCGTTAAAGCACATCAGCTCGAATGACGTAGGGGCAACTGGAAAGTTTAGAACATGTAACGATATAGCGGGCAAAGAAAAGGAAAGTAGACCACCATGGTTGATGCTTCCTGGATCACCATGTCGAGCACGTTCAGCAACGTTTAGGTTACGCGATACGAGTCTTCGAATGGATATGTCGTTTGTGGAATGCCAAGATTCGGTTAGGCGGAGAAGTGAAAGTGAGTTATGTTGGAAGACTTCGAGAGCGAGTTCAAGTTTGTGAAGTAAGGAAGGAGTGTTCCTTAATTTAATAATTTGTCCATAAAAAAGAAAAAAGTATTTGGTATGCAAAAATTTTAATTGATTAAAAAATATTTAACGAACGAATAAACTAAATCACAATCAAATTGGTGTAAACATATTGGACATAAATAAAATATTTGTGTTGTGGGTATATTTATTTAATGTGTTATATATATTACATATTTTATATGTTATTTAATATATAATTGCATATTTATATTAAATTTGAATTATTCATAATTTATTAATTTGGCATTACGATCAAAATAAATTTTAAAATAAATGGAGAAAGAAACTACACAATTGTCAATTGATAAATTTTATGCGTGGTAATCAAGTCCTTGTAACGATTTATTTGTAAGTAATAAAAACTTGATAACAAACAATTTTGATTAATTCTTTAAACTTTTGATTTCAAAGCAGAATCAAAAAATACGAAATAAAAATTAATATCAAAACTTTAGTGTTGATATTACTACATCGCACAATTATTAATATTTTATCGAGTTATATGATAAAACATTATTAATATTATGGGATGTTATTAATATTATACACAGTTATTAATATTATACGCAGTTATTGATATCACACATCATTATTAATATTACACACTGTTATTAATATTATACGCCATTATTAATATTATACGCCATTATTAATATAATACGTCGTTATTAGCAGTATACGCCATTATTAATATTATTGACCGTTATTAACATTATAGGCCGTTATTAATATTCTACGTCGTCACTCATATTATACGCCATTATTAATATTAAACGTCCTTATTAATATTATACAAAATTATTAATATTATGAGCCTGTATTGATATTATACAAGAACTTGATTACCACGCATAAAATTTATCAATTGACAATTGTGTAGTTTTTTTCTCCATTTATTTTAAAATTTATTTTGATCTTAATGTCAAATCAATAAATTATAAATAATTCAAATTTAATATAAATATGCAATTATATATTAAATAGCATTATATATATAATCGTAGATTTTGCCAAAAACCGGAGTTCGATTACATGCAGAGCAGACTTCCTTATCACTCCTAGACGAGCTGATGGTAGCCGTCAGCACTCATCAGTAGGGTGAACTACCATCAGTCGTTTCAGCTGCCTTGTGATATATTTAAAAGGCATCTCCTTTTATATATATATATATATATATATATATATATATATATTTCCAAACTCTGCTTTAATTAATACTTATTATATATAATATTTAACACATTAAATAAATACACCCACAACAAAAATATTTTATTTATGTCCAATATGTTTACACCAATTTGTTTGTGATTTAGTTTATTCGTTCGTTAAATATTTTTTAATCAACTAAAATTTTTGCATACCAAATACTTTTTTCTTTTTTATGAACAAATTATTAAATTTACCCCAAACACTTTAAATATATTCTTTAAATATGAAAATTAGAACTATTTTAAAATTTTACAGAAATGCAAAAATTAGTCTTATTCCAAAATTACAATATTTCGATAGCTACTGTTACCATCTTCGGAAAAATTACAATTCTTAAAAATTAAAATTTTTGTAATATTTCTGAAGATTATAGCAGAAGCTATCAAAATATTGTAACTTTGGGTCTAAAACTGATTTTCTCGATCCTGTAAATTTATAAATCTATAAGAAGGGATAAATTGATATTTTCGATATTGTATTAAAATATTTTTAATATTTTCAATATTTCAATTTTATCTAGAACAATAGATGCCTTGTTAGATTATAACTGTTCGTTTGTTATTTGAGACTTTTTAAGTTTGAATTTGAACAAACAGATTTCTCAGATACTAGAATGATTAAATGGTTAAATTATCATTTGGATTATATGAATTAAAATACATATAATTGTGAACTTGTTTATAGTATTTTGATCAAAATGAATTTACCGAAGCGCAAGCCGAGATCAAGTAAAGTAAAAAACACGGGACGTATTGCGACTTTACAGGGAAAAAGAATGAGTTTTCTTGTGCAGGTGCTTGACAACGTTTGTTACTTTATATTATTGTTAGCTTACATTAACATCTTAATTGACGCTTGGAAAATGTATATTGATGTACATTTATAAAATCGATAATTGATAACTTTTACATCAATGCTTAAATAGGCCTTTCACATACCTTTAGCTAAGTATTTTTATGGATTAAAAATAAACTGATTGTGTTTTTATAAGATTTAAAACGTTGACTGTATATTTAACGAATTAGTCGGATTTAATTATGATGATTAATCGTAAACCGCTAGATAGAATCATTAATTCCAAAACATATTTATTGACCTGTGGACATTGTTTTCCCGGGAATATAACCTCTGTCAAAAATACTGAAACTATGAATTCTTGATACGACTATTTTCTGCTCATTTTCAAGCGAGTATAATAATTATTTTTTTTCTTATGTTGCAAAAGTATACATAAACAAAATAACATTAAAATATTAAATTTACAATATACAAATCAACAAAAAATATTATAAAAAATAAATTTAAACAATCAAGCGAAACAAATTTATGAATGGATAATAAAAATTTGCTTTGGATTAAAATAAGGTACATAAAATTATCAAATTTCATCAGGAAAAATACAACATTAGCGCGTATTTGGCCCCGCTGTGTGTTGAAATTTTTATCTTAATAAGAATTTTATCCTGAATGAGTTCTTAAAAGCAAGCGAAAATTAGTAATTATTTCATAAATAACATTAAATTACTTCAATCAATGTGTAGTAAATGCAGATGACACCTGTCTTAAAAGTTGTTGTACGACATATTTTTCAACTATGACGAAACTAAATAATAGAAAACTAGACGCTTATTCTGACAAAATCTTCAGTACTTAAAAAAATACCTTTTTATGTAATCTAATAATACAAGAAGATTGTATTATTAGATTTTATTGATTTTAATATAAATAGGATTTATATATGATTTTATTTAACATAGTACTATAAGATTTTATTAAAATTTTCTTGTAATCTTATAGTAATTTTATTGTAATCTTATAATAGATCTAAATTCAATATACGCTTTAAATAATATATAGTTAACAAGTCCATATGCATAATATATGCATTGTCAAATGATTTGCTAATGATTTTTGCAGGTTTATTGATCAAATATTTGAACCCGAAATATTCAACGTCGATGCGAATAGCGCGGACATTGTCATTTTTAGGAGGACTGGAGACAATGCTTCCAAAATTTTCTTGCATCTCTACAAAGCCTCAGCGACAAAAGTAAATTAGATGTTCTAATGAACTATGTGGTTCCTTCCAGTTCGATTTATTACAAAGCATAGGAAGATATTGTACCCATTCACATTTATATCCATCTACATTTATATCCATCCACATTTATATCCATCCACATTTATATCCATCCACATTTATATCCATCCACATTTATATCCATCCACATTTATATCCATCCACATTTATATCCATCCACATTTATATCCATCCACATTTATATCCATCCACATTTATATCCATCCACATTTATATCCATCCACATTTATATCCATCCACATTTATATCCATCCACATTTATATCCATCCACATTTATATCCATCCACATTTATATCCATCCACATTTATATCTATCCACATTTATATCCATCCACATTTATATCCATCCACATTTATATCCATCCACATTTATATCCATCCACATTTATATCCATCCACATTTATATCCATCCACATTTATATCCATCCACATTTATATCCATCTACATTTATATCCATCCACATTTATATCCATCTACATTTATATCCATCTACATTTATATCCATCCACATTTATATCCATTCACATTTATATCCATCCACATTTATATCCATCCACATTTATAATTATAATATAATACACATCAATTTTGGTATTATTTCATTTGCTTTAAATATGGATTTAACATGATTTATAATGCTTTATAATGTATACTTCCTGGTTATAAATGCTTGCACGGACCTTAAATGTTTAGGCGGCATTCTGTCTCAATAATAATGCTAATGATCTGTGTAATGGTCGCTTAATAATTAAGCAAATGAAGCAAATTGCTAACCACAGTCAAATAAGACTGTAAGTATTTTTTAAATGCTTTCAAATGTATGAATAATATGTATACTATTCTGCAAATATATGAATAATATGTATACTATTCTGATTCTGCATAATATATGGACACTCTTCCGCTTCTATACATATTATACATACATTTATACGCTGATAATTAATCGTAGAACGTCGTCATTGAGATCAGACCTCATGTCTACATAAGCTGTGCTATACAAAGAGTTTCTTTATTTTTCCTCTCGTAAGTGCTATTTATACCTTTTTCTAATACGTTGTACTTGAAGGTACATGCACTTTGGTGCTTCTCTACACAGTGTTTAATTGCCCCATCTAGTTCAATACGTTGAAACTTAATATCATTGGGCCGGTTTGTGATTATGTCGCTGAGCTTTCGCTTGGTTTCTCCTATGTATTGGATATCACAGAGATTGCATGTGGCAAGATATATGTTGCCAGTTGATGCGCAATTTGCTGTACATTGCACTTTATAATTAATCTTCGTCACGCAACTTGAAAAGTATTCGCTGTTATCAATGAGCTTACATGTTTGGCATCGTGTTCGATTGCAAGTTGACGTGCGACGTTGTCTTGCTCCATTAAAATTCTTTCTTCTTACATAATTTTGTATTTTATTTTTTGCCATGTAGAACACATGCGGTATTTTCCCGGTGATTCATATTTTATTACATGATCCATTAAAAATATCAATAAAGTTACGTTCGTATAATTTTAATCCCGGATTGTAAGGTATGAAACTGATCGAATGTTCGTATTTTGCTTTAATCTCATAGTATTTACAGTCGACTAATATTTCGAACTTTAGAAATTTTTCTATAGATTTCTCGATTTTTATATCCATATCCTTTATCAATTGGTGTTTTAGTTAGAGAATTCAGGTTTTGTTGTCTTTCTTTGACGGTGCTGCAAATTTTTTCTATTCTCCTATTTTCATTCATTATTATGCTACGCTTTGTAGTGGTTGAATGAGCGCTCTTTTCATACAAGTAAAGTGGAGGATTTTCTTTCTTGCAATATATAGTAGTTTGCCATTGATGATAGTTATCCATGAACAATTTTACATCTAAGAAATTGATGTTATTGTTTCCTGACTTAATTTCAATTTTTTGTGGACCTTTTTTAGTTTATTAATTAAAGTATTAAGCCAGTCATTCGATCCTGTCCAAATCATAAAAATACCATCAATATAACCCCAGAAGATATAGGGATTTTCATCTAATTCGTTTATAACCGTATTTTTTAAATCAGTCATGTAAAATATTACATAAGATGGTGCCATTGGTTTACCCATGGCTGTTCTGATTACCTGCTTTTAGAGTTTGTTGTTGAATTGAACTATATTAAGATAAGATAAGGATTTTCTTAAACAAAACTTGTAACCGATAAAAAACGTGTTACACAGAGCAAAACATGCAAGAAGACAAAAATAATATAAATTCGATAATCATTCAATCTTCTATTTATTCTACGGCCTCAGGTCCAGCGGGATCTGAGCCCTCCAGCTAATCCAACACGCCGCTCTTCGACTGAACCACCCGGGGTCTATCACCCCCCCCCGAAGAATCCAATCTAGGCGGACTATGCGCGGTAATCGCGAGATTAGGAGCTTGAGAAACCTTAGTCTTTGCTCTGGAGGACGTCCTCTCGAAAAGAAGACTAATCCCGAGATAGCCCAAGTACCCCAGAGGCGCACTTGGGTTTTCCCATTCAACGACAGATGCTGAGCCCGTTTCAGGGCCCACCTAGCTTTCTTCAGGATACGTTTAAGTCTATCCAGGTCAGCTTTCGCCGACCAGTTCACCGTAACAGTGAACCCCAGGTATTTTACTCGACTTGTGAAGGTAGGGAGTGGTTGATTAGTCAATATAGAAGATAGAGCTGAGAGTGCTAGTCTCTTTAATTTTTTCTTTGTCGCAGGGGTGCCATGAAAGACAACTACCTGCGATTTGGATGAATTTAAAATAAGATTGGATAGGGTCAGCTGGTCTGTTAATCTTAAAAAGAAACGGCTGATGTCCGAAGCGACATCTTTGCACCTGCGTCCAGAGAACAGGGCCGTGGTATCATCAGCGTATACCACTAGATGTTGATCACGTTTAAAATTCTTGAATAGTACAATGGAGGCAGCAAGAAATAAGATAGGAGAAAGTGGGGATCCTTGGGGCACACCTGTAATAGGGTAGAACTGACACGCATCAGGGTCGTCTTCATAGTAGAACCTCTTGGTAAACAGTAATATCTCCACCCTGTTAACAATTCTCGCAGGCAACCCGAGGGACCTGAGAGAGGAGATAACAAAGGGAATGGAAATGCGGTCAAATGCAGCAGAAAAGTCAAGGAAAACAGCCACAGCTAGTTGATGGCTATTATCCCTACAAAACTGATGCACTTCACCTATTGCTGAATGAACCGAGCGTCCCTTGACAAACCCGTGAAAACTCGGTGGGATCAAATTACGCCTACTTAAATGGTCGCGGATTCTACGCGCAAGCGCTTTTTCGTAGATGGAGATGAGGGAGTTTTGAATCGAAATGGGACGCAGATCTTTGGGACATGAAACCGGACTATGCTTTGGTAAGAAAATTCTACGACTAATATTGATGCCGGCTACATCGGATGGTGAGGCTAAAAGCATTGTGACGGCCACTTCTCTTCTTTGATCGGCTGTCAAAAGCTGACAGACTCGAGAAGATAGTGGAGCGACGGATTTAGAGGTGCCCGGAAGTGGCCCCCAGGAGTTAAGGATATCTGTAACAGATAAGTCCCTGCTCCTGAAGTCACCCCAAGGCGGGATTGGTTGGGGAGATTGAGTGGCTCCATAATTATGTAGGGATAGTGACTCCTTCAAAACATTATCAAGGCCTATACTACCAATCCAACCCAAAGCTCTATCCTTCCAACAGACAAACTTCTCCTTCTTGAATATCTTCCAGAAGGAAGACTGAGAAGGGTTAAGGTGAGCGATGTTCGCCTTATCCCTGCTCAGCTGGAACCTATATCTAGTGCTCCAGTATTCATTCGAGATGGCCTGCCTGGCGGAAACAGAGACATTGGGAAGACGTAGCATTTTAGCCAAAACCTTGAGTTTTGTTGGAGTGGGATTGTAAATATGACCTTTATAGGTAGTCGAAAGAAACGCGGTAGCTTGCGAGGAGAGGAAGGAATTAAATTCGGTCAAATTCTCATTACTAATTCTGGGGAAGAGTTGGATAGCCGCCTGAAAGAAAGCCACTCTGATGGGATCAAAGTGAAACCTCCTTCTAAGCAACGTATCTTCCTCTATCCGCCAACGAATTAGGTCATGAGAGATGGTCTGTTTTTGGCGCGACTGCTCAGTACAGATGGGTTTCAACAACCACATCTTATGAAGCAGTAATATGTCGAGGAGAGAATTAGTTGTTGAGCAATGAAAAGTTGGGGACGGTGGTTTGTGAATAAGGTAATCGTTCCTGGCTCTGCGGAGTGCTGCATTAATCCAACGACCAGTTCTGTCGTTGAAGTCACCGAGTAACATGTCATAGCCACTACCCAAAATACGGTCCAGGAGATCACGGTTCTTGTGAATTTCCCCTGGCCTAATATAGATATTGGCTATGCTGATACGTTTACCATTCTTACAAAGTGAAACAGCTAAACAAGACAGGGCTGGACAAGAATAGTTTAAAAGAAGGGATGATCTTAAGGAGCATTTAACTAGGGTTAAAAGACCTTGAGATGAAGAGGCGTGAGGAGGGGTTATGTACGGAGTGAAGTGGGTGTAAATATGCTTGGGGATAAATCGAGTAATGTCCTGGGGGATACGGATAGACCGCGTCTCCTGAAGGACTATAACATCCGCATCTCTACCAGATAGAAGGCTAAGGGCAGAAGCACCTCCCGAATTCCACTGAAGTATATTCAGTGAAAAAGGCTCTTGACTACTTTGCATTGTGTTACGACAGCTGGAGTGGGATGCCTACCTCCTAGCAGAAACTAGGAGAGAGAAAGTTGCCCTTCTCACTCCCAGCCCTACCAGGAGAAGACACTTGCCCACCGGCATTATCTTCATCTCCCTTTGAGGCCAACAACTCCCAACATATATCATCTTTCTTTGCCAACTTCAAGGAAGCCAACTTTTGTTTAGAAGATGATCTCTTCTTAGAACGGGGGCTCTCTTTGAAGAGGTAAGAATCGTCGATGGAGGAGAACGAGACTCCTCGAATTTCGCTATCAGATGGTTCGTTAAGGCTCGAATCTCGTCTTTATATATCTGTAGTCTTGCGTCAACAATTTTGAAAATGTCGGTGTCCGACATACCATAACCGTTTGAATTGGATAAGCTGGCAGCGGCAAAGTGGGCCGGTTTGACCGGTGCCCCACAATGCCTTAATTTGTATTCTTTGAAGATAGGACATCTTCTAGACCAGGCCGGGTGCTGACCACCACAATTGGAACACAGAGGGGGGAGAGAACATTTCCCCTCATGGACTTCGGAAGAGCTGCAAACCCCACACGTATGGGGCCTAGTACAGTTCGAGGACCAGTGCCCCAAGAGGTGGCACCCATTGCAATGGCAACTATATTAATTTTAGTATGACATTAACTGCTTCAAATAAAGTATATTCTCAATGTCATTGATGATACGGTTTAGTACACTGATTCCATTCTCAGTTATTATATTTGTATATGGCGATTAAATATGAGCACCGCGATGTTCATAACGTATCGGAAACACGAAGCTATGAGAAGTTTGAAGAAACAAAATCATACGTGCACGCAAGTAGTGGTCACAGCGCAACTGTAAAAAGAATGATCATACGTAGCGAAGCGTTTCGGATGAAAAACTTTGTTCTCTTACCTCAGAATTTGAGCAAAGCCTTACCAGTCTGTACACCAATTTTATAAAGAGGGGTTACTCACATCGACAGATTTAAACCCAGTTCAACCACGTACGACAAATCGACAGACGCACATTACTAGAACATTCTGTTAACAGGGATTCAACCCTAAATGAATTCGACGCCGTATTCTCGTATAACCCGATATTTGACTATCTGCAGAAACTGTTCGACAAAGCCCTTCAGAACTTGATCCCGAGTTGAAAATGAGATCAAGCGACCACGTGTCCGTTTAAAAAATACGGACAACCTGTTAAGCCTGATGACGAAAACTCCCAGGATCGATAACTACACAGAACGTGGAAGTAAGCCTTGTGGAGACAGACGATGTGCAAACTGTTCGGATATGATCAACACGGCTAAATTTAAAAGCATGGTGACGGGTTTAACATATAAAATCCACAGGCAGTATACATGTAAATCAGACTGCGTCATCTACGACCATTTTTGCCTAGACTGCCCAGCCCAGTATATTGGTCAGACTAGCACGAAATACAGCGTAAGGGCCAACAACCGCCGTAAGGATATACGCACCAAACGTTCGAGAGCAGACGGCGCTGTGGCTCATTTGGTCGAGAATCCAGATCATCGAATGTCTACGATTATTATCGATGGTCTAATAAAAGTAAATTTCAAACGCAAGCGTCGGGAAAAATACTGGATCGGTCGGTTGATGACTGATAAGTCATTAAATACTAATGACCACCCTTTCAAAGAACTATAAAAGTATGGTGATCGAATAAAAATCTAAATTCTTCCGGAGCCAGAAGGGTCACACGTCAGCTTTTTAAAATATATAGTTTCTGTAAACTTGCAAATTTTGTAACTTGTACTGTAGCACTGAAGAAGGATCTATCGAAAGGTCCGAAACGTTTGCCAAAATAAAACTTGCTTTTAGTTCTGAGTCCAAAAATTACTTGTATCATATAATCTAACCAAATTCGTATTTTTCTGTATATTAAGTCATCCAGAGATCAAACGGATGTTATGTTCATCATGCGAAACAAGCCTAATTCCGTATATAAGTGCAGACATATCCTTGGACGGTTCGTTATTTAGGAATTAATTATTTTTCAATTACTACGATTAACAAATTAATCAATTTATTAATCAATAAATTAATAATCAATTAATAAATTGATTAATTAATCAATTTATCAATTAATTTTAATTAATTAAACTGTTTAATAATATATTAAACAGTTTGCATAAATGAACAGTAACTTTTGATAAATGAACTGTTCAAGTCTTCTATTTCAAATGCACCTACACATGTGCACACTTAAAGTTGTGTAATTATTACTTCTGTTCTGATATCGTCATTCTAGTATGGGTTTTCACATTGCAATAGATTTTTGCTAAATCATTTCTTATAACATTAAATTTGAGATATACCAATGTTTAAACATTTAATTTTAAGTAAATAAACTGTTTTTAAATAAAAATTAGTCAAATATCTGATATATATCCACATTAAAGCAAAATCAAGCAAACGTTTGCGTAAGCAGTGGTCGCACGGGACAGCACGTGTGTTATCGCTCCTTACTCCATCAGATTACTAAGTTTGCTGAGCAAGCATATACCAGATGTAAGGCTGATAACCGGTGGAAGAGCGTGTACTGAGCGAATTCTATTTAGAGGTTTACTGGGGATCATGTAATGTCGAAGTTGTGCAGCTAAAGAGCCACACTGATGGGATCACCCTGTAGTGATGAGTAGACAAAGGTCGAAACGATCAATTAGGAGCTAGGTTTCTGTGGTAGGCGCATTCCGGGTTAAGCTTCCCGACGAATGTTGTAAAATAGCATGTAGGCTTAAACTTTTCTGTTGGTAGGTAAAGTTAATTATTTAAGATTTATAACGTCGTATTTTAGATTGATTAAGCGTCACCGTTGTCTACTCAGCACATCTGCAGGACCGTTGTGTTCTCAGTACATCCTTGCACTACTATTATACATACCGTATCCATTAAGGATCCAACGAGTGCAGCGACAATTCAGCAACAACCTCTGCCTAGTGTTTAAGGATGGTCCGCACAGCAATTCGATATGGTAAAGAGCTTAAGCCTCAGACAATTAAGCAAATGTCGGAAACGCCTTTATTCAAATGTCACACAGGGAATTGAAACGACCAGTGAGTACCTCATTCTACTGATGAGTGTTGCCGGGTACACCATCATTTCGATGCTGAAGTGTTCGTCTAGAAGTGATATGATGCCTGAAGGTTGTGAATCGAAATCCAGTCTACTAAGCAACACAACTTTCTATTAATGTCGTATTTCGTAAGAAATCCTTCACCGTTGTCAACTCTGCACATTTTTGCACTATTATTATTAATGCCGTATCCATTAAGGATCCATCAAGTGCAGGGACAATCCAGCAACGATCTCTGCGTAGTGTTTAAGGATGGTCCGCACACTGCAATTCGATCTGGTTAAGAGCGTAAGCCTCAGACAATTATGCAAAGTGTCGGAAACGCCTTCATTCACAATGTCACACAGGCAACCGAAATGACCAGTGGGTCATTTCGGTTGATCAGTGGGTCATTTTGTATACCCAGATTGACAAATGCAGTCTATTGTCTTTGACGTTTCGCTCTAGAGGGCTTTTTCAATATAAAACATAGGCACAATTACAATAGTAAATAAATTAGCACAAAATAAATACTAATTTAATAGAAATCGCAGAAGCCGCTTGTATACTTGAAGATGATTGTGTTGAAGGTCATGTTATGCACGTCTAGTAGAAGGGCATATTATCATTGCATCCATATGAACTTTCGCCGTGCGACATTCCGATTATCTGGTGTTCTCAAAATAACCGCCTCTTCTCATCCATAATATTGCTTTTATATATTCGATATATCATACAGTCTGAATCTCCATGTTCTAATGAGTGGATTGCTGCACCGTCAGAAGCTTTATTTTTACCAATTTGTGATCTTCAGGCATTCAATCTTCTTGATAATAATTGAGTTGTTTGGCCAACATATTGGCTTTTACATCCGTTTAATGAGCATGTTCAAACATATATGTAGTTCATGCTTTTACAATTGTTAACACCAATTGTATTCTAGTCTTTACTCCATTTCTTATGGATACAATTAATTTTGATTTCGTCATTGTTTTGCACGTAAGGCATCTTTTATCACCGCACTGTGGGCTGGAAGCTTCATTGTTCCTTTCACTGCGTTGAACGCTTGACGAAGTAAGCATTCTGGATATTTTCTTGGGCATCTTAAATATAACGCTAACTTTAGAATTGTTATTATTAACTTTAGCTTATTATTGCTGAATGTCAGCAATCCCCTCATTATACCATGGAGATTCATACTGTATGAGATATCGAATATATAAAAGCAATATTATGGATGAGATATTATGCACAACTTGTGTACAAATCATGACTACCAAACCTTTAACAGTCAATTAACTAATTTAGAGTATATAATTAATAGCGAAAACAACTGTGGAACTAAAAATGTTGTTTTCTTTGACAAAATGCCATGAATGTCAAACTAAATATGTAGAAGAAACCGGCCGCTCAATTAGTTTACGTCTTAATAATCGACGCGTAGATATAAAATCAAGGCTTTAAAATAAAATAAGCACAAATAACGATACAGCTGTAAGTTACATTGTAGACGAACATAATGGGACAAAATGAAGTACACCTAAAAAATTTGAGATATTAATAATATACAAAACTATAAACAGCATTAAATGGCCCTATACAATAATTGATACAAGTAATGGTCAAATGCACATGAGCAAATTGTGTGTTATCGGAGGATCAAAAGATTCTACAATTGCAACAGAAATCGGAGAATATCGTGTAAACTCAAACAAAATGCAGGAAACCTCGTTCACAATATCAAACAATGTGAGTGGTTTATTACCATTTACTGTTAAAGAGGTAATCGGGGAACTGTCCCCAATACCCTAATTAAAAAATCTGGCGGTTATTAAGCTATCAGCGCCAATAGAGCGCCATAAGCTATTTAACATATTCCTTAGAAAGTTTACTGAAAAATAATAATAGAGTTCAATTCCACTCAGTACGCTACTTTGAAGCTGAAATCAAGATCTCCTTCGTTTCCTGGGACCTTGCGAAGGAGTATGAAACTTTTTTCCACGACGAATTAATGGATTTTGATACAATACAATTTAAACCTATTCAAGTTTCCATCAAAATTTCGAATCTTCCTCCCGTTGGGACATAAACTTATGTTTAAACTCATAAGCACCGACGAGCTAACTTACCTGCACGGCGATGCTTGCCACAAATGGGGCCACTGGGGCTATGGATGTGTTAAGGAGAAGTCTTGTGGGATATGCGGCTTAACGAATTACCCGCAAGTTGAAGGGAAGTGCTCCTCCCAGCCCAAGTGTTCAAATTGTTAAGGAGTCCACCTGGCGTGGTCCACGAAGTGTGCGAACTTCAAACTGTATTGTTCCCGTCACTGCTCATCCCACCTCAAAAAAGATGACCCCGTGACTTTTGGTGCAGTTGCGGATAGAATGACTGACAATGACATCATCAGGTTAGTCGACTCCACAAGACAAGCAATCTTCAAGCAATTGGAGACTAATTTAATACTAATTTAATACTTGATTCAGAAACAGCTCGCCTTATTTTTACCGCTCCAATAATCGTCGACCCTCCTGTTCTGAAGGAATCAAATAAAAGAGCAGCATCCTCACACAGAGTTCCTCCTGTGACGAGCGGGAAAATGTTAAAATCTAAGGCTGAAGATGCTGCCGTTGCACTAATGGGAAATGAAGATAATGCCCGTGGGCAAGTGTCTTCCCTAGTATGGGCTTGTGGTGGAAATGGCGAGCTTTCCGCCCCTAGCTCCGTCTAGGTCGAGCCAATCCCACCCAGCTAATCTAATGCAATGCAGAGTACTCGTGAGCCTTTTTCACTGAATATCCTTCAGTGGAATTCGGGAGGTGCTTCTGCCCTTAGACTTCGATCTGGTAGAGATGCAGATGTCATAGTCCTTCAAGAAACGCGGCCTATTCGTATCCCCCAGGACATTACTCGATTTATTCCAAAGCATATATGTTCCTACTATACTCCGTACATAACCCCTCCTCACTCCTCTTTATCGCAATGACTCTTGACTTTAGTTAAGTGCTCATTAAGGTCCTCCTATTGAACAATTCCTGTCCAGCAATGTCTTGTTTAGTAGTTTTACTATGTAAGAACGGTAAACGCCTTAGTCTAGACAATGTCTACATCTGTCCTGGGGAGATACACAAGAACCGTGTCACCCTGGATAGTATTATCGACAGCGGCTACGACATGATACTTGGGGATTTCAACGACAGAACTGGTCGTTGGATCAATGCAACACTTCGCAGAGCTAGGAACGGTTATTTTATTCACAAACCACCTTTCCCTACCTTTCATTGCATATCAACAAATTCAATCCTCGACATTTTACTGCTTCACTCGAGGTGGTTGTTAAAACCCCTCTGCACGGAACAGTCGCGCCAGCAATTGTCCGCCTCTCATGACATAAACTTCGAAGGAGGTTTCACTTTGATCCAATCAGAGTGGCCCTCTTTCAAGCGGCTATCCAACTCTTTCCCCGAATAGAAAATGAGAATCTGAACGAATTTAATACCTACCTCTCTTCGCAAGCTACCGCGATTTTATCGACTACCTATAAAGGTCGTTTATACAATCTCACTACGACAAAACCCAATGTCCTAGCTAAATTACTGAACCTTCCTAATCTCTCTATTTCCGCCAGACAGGCTCTCTCGAATGAATACTGGAGCACTAGATATAGGTTCTAGCTGAGTAGGGATAGGACGAGTATTGCTCGATTTAATCCTTCTCAGTCTTCCTTTTGGATGATTTTCAAGAAGGAGAGGTTTATTTGCTGGAAAGATAGAGCATTGGGTTGGATAGGGAATGTAGGCCTTGATAAAGTTTTGGAGGAGTCACTAGCCCTACACAACTATGGAGCCACTCAATCACCTCAACCAATCCCGCCTTGGTGTAACTTTAAGAGTAGGGATCTATCTGTTACGGATATCCTTAACTCCTGGGGTCCACTCCCGGGCACCTCCAAATCCGTCGGTCCACTTTATTCTCGGGTCTGTCAGCTTTTGACAGCTGATCAGAGAAGAGAGGTGGCCGTCACAATGCTTTTAGCCTCCCCATCCGATGTAGCAAGCATCACTATTAGTATGCGTGTTTTTCTTCCTAAGAAGAAATCCTGCTCATGCCCTGAAGATCTACGACCCATTTCGATTCAAAATGCACTCGTGTCGATTTACGAAAAAGCGCTTGCGCGTAAAATCTGCGACCATTTAAGTAGGCGTAATTTGATCCCTCCAGGTTTTCATGGGTTCGTCAAAGGACGCTCGGTCCATTCAGCAGTTGGTGATGTGAATCAGTTTTATCGGGATAATATCCATTGTTGAGTTATGGCTGTTTTTCTTGACTTTTCTGCTGCATTTGACCGCATCTCCATTTCTTTTGTGATTTCTTCTCTCAGGTCCCTCGGGTTGCCTGCGAGAATTGTGAACAGAGTGGAGATCCTGCTGTATACCAAGCGTTTTTACTATGAAGACGACCCTGATGCGCGTCAGTTCTACCCTATTACGGGTGTGCCTCAAGGTTCCCCACTGTTTCCTATCTTATACCTTGCTGCCTTTATTATACTATTCAAAATATTTAAACGCGAACAACGTCTAGTGGTATACGCTGATGACACCACATCTCTGTTCACTGGACGCATGTGTAAAGACTTAGTCTCTAACATCAGCCGTTTCTTTTCAAGATTAAAAACCAACTACCCGAATCAAATTTTATTATAAACTCTGCAAAATCGCAGGTGGTAGTTTTTCATGGTACCCGTGCAGCTAAGAAAACACTTAAGAGATTAGCACTCTCCGCGCTCTGCTCCATATTTGCCTCTGAACCACTTCCCACCTTTACAAGTCAAGTGAAATACCTGGGGTTCACCGTTACGGTGAACTGGTCAGCGAAAGCTGACCTGGATAGACTCAAACGTAGCCTGAAGAAAGCTAGGTGGGCCCTGAAATGGGCTCAGCATCTGTCATTGAAAGGGAAAACCCAGGTGCGCCTTTGGGGTACCTGGGCTAACTCGGGATTAGTCTTCTTTTCGAGAGGACGTCCCCCTGAGTAAAGGCTAAGGTTTCTTAAGCTCATCGTCTCTCGTTTACCCAGCATAGTCCGCGCCGATTGGATTCTTCGGGGGGGGGTGAAAGACCCCGGGTGGTTCAGTCGGAAGGCGGCGTGTTGGATCGGTCAGTGGCCTCAGATCCCCATGGACCTTTGACCGTAAGAAGAAGATGTATCAAGAAGGATACCATGGTTGATACAAATTTTTTGGTTGTTATTGACTATTGACTGTTCCGTTTTGTATGTCTCATTTAACCTTTTGGATTTTTAAGAAAACCTTTATTATTTAAAATGAAGTATATTATATTAGGCGGCAGCAAATGCATAAATGTAACAGAAAGGAAAAAAGAGGAAATTAAATGGAAATGACAACAAATGACTGACAGTGATTACGGACTTAATGTGGGAACCTTATATCATTGACTATGCGATGATATATTATGGATGATATATATTTATTCACTTGTAAAATTGAAAATAAAATACCTGCAGGTATCATAAAATAAAATAATACCGTTTGATAAAATTCGTTGTCTGAAGCTGAAGCAACAAAGTTCAAATGATCCTCAACTGATGGCATATTTTATTGAGTGTTTTGAAGTAAATGGTGTATGGATTCAAGTGCTTGTTTTTTCTATTGTGCTGTAGTAATTGATAAAACGAAACAAACTGGATAGGCTAATTGTTCAATAACCTATTTAATTGTCTAAATCAGATCAGCTAACTGAAGATACATTTAAGTCATTTACTAATTGTTTTTTAAAGAAAAGTAAAATCGTATTTCTTCGTTTTTTATTATTATTTCCTTAATGCATTTTTTATCTTTAGTTTCCGATAAGAGACTTGTAATCATACAATGCTTGTCATGTGGAAATAAACGGAAAATAGTAGCGGGTAGCCGTAACGTATGGAATAATTGGGGATTTTCGAATAATGACTTTGTAAAAGATGACGAAGGCTGTGATAATGTTAATTTTGAAAATATAAAACCTGATCGCTAGACAAAATAATGACATAATAAATATTTATCAAATCATGTATAGATAAATTTAAATTTGTTTGCTAAAACTTTTAACAATGGGATAATTAAAAATGGAATTTGATGTATTATATCATGTTAGCTTACATTTTTGTCAAGACTTAAATTGCCAATAAGTTCAAGCATTATATTATAAAAAGATTTGGATGATGGTGCACTTGACAACACAATTCCTTCTAATCTTGAATAGGAAATCTTAAATGGAATAAATAGCTTGGAAGAATGTATGACATCTATGGAAATTTTTGTTGTGATATAAAAATCTCATTATTATTCAAAATGGTAGGTTTTCCGTGCAAGGTTATAGTCTGTAATTGCAAAGTTAAACAATGGATACTTTTTTAAATCCTACAAGAAACCAACAACAGTACTCTACATTTCAGTATTGGTGGACCTCACCAGCCACTGTTGAACTACCCATGTTTCATTTTCGGTTCTTTTAATGTTGGATGACGATAACTCGACTCGTCTGCTTTTATTGACAATTAGATTTAATGAATGACTTTCGTCTTACATTTTGCGAATGTAATTGAAATCATTTCTGATTTCAAATTAAATCAGCGTTGGTAGGGGAAGATGGAAACTTCAATTTGAAAACCTACCTGATTTTGAAATACTTAAAAGATTTTTCAATCCTATAAAATCCTTAAATGACTAGGATGAATGTATAAACACCTTTATCAACAAATTGATAAATCGAATGAAGGACTACTGAAATTTGTAATTAAGTAATGAAATATCAACAAAAAATTTCTATATGTAAAATTATTACTCGATAACAATCATCACTGGCAAACGACGGCATGTCTCAACAAAGAAATTCAGTTTACTTGCATACGTAGCATTTTAAAAATGTGTAGTGTACAAGTAATTTCGGAGCTATCAAACGATAGCAGCAAAAATCATTCAAAAATCAACGATAATCCTACAAAAAAGACAAATTAAAGGTAAATCTAACTACAGATCCAAGTAACAAGGTTAGTAATTTTTTTATGATCTCAGGTGATGGGGAGGTGCTTCCACCATTCCTAAATTAAAGAATTTGCTATAATTAAAGTTAAGAAACCGATTGAAAAACACGATCTCTACAACAAATTGTTGAGATCCTTCACCAAACAGTTTCAGAACAGGGTTCTATTTAACTCTGTTAGGTTACACCCTGCGGAGGTGAAGATCTCTTTTGTCTCGAATGACCTTGCCGCAAACTACATGGAGTACTTCTCCGCCAATTTAGCTGAATATGGTGAAATTTCATCCAAGCCTATCCTAGCATCGCTAAAAGTTTCAAATCTTCCCTGTTCAATGGAAGAAGATATACGTTCTTTTATGGCAAAATTCAAGGTCACCAATCTGAGGTCAATCCGGGGTAAGGACGGGAACCCTATCCCGGTTGGCTTTTGCAATGTTCCCGTAAATATTGCTGAATCCTTGTCTAATTCTACGTCGGGAGGGGGTGCCATCCTGCTTGGAGCAGGAAATGCTCTCTATTCAAAGAATATAGACAATTATTCTTGTTGAAACCGCCCAATCCGGCCAAGTCCTTCGCGGTCGCTGCAGCTCCACGTATGGATGACGCTGACATTCTACGGATTATCGACTTAAAGACTTCGAATGCTCTTCGGCAGATGGATGAGTTAGTACGCTCTACCCTAACCGTTATCGGGACTAATCCTGTGCTTCCTGTTTCCTCGGTTCCGGAGTCGAAAAAGAGAGGGGCTTTAGCCCATGCCGTTCCCCCGCTCAAGATTGGGAAGCTAATCCAACAGAAGACTAATAGGGGAAATGAAGATACTGCTTAGGGGCAAGTACCTTCCTTGGACGGGGCTAGTGGTGGGAAGGGCAACCTTCCTGCACCTAGCTTTGTCTAGGTAGGCAATCCCCCATCCAACTAATCCATCACAATGCAGAGTACTTGTGAGCCTTTTTCACTGAATATCCTTCAGTGGAACTCGGGAGGTGCTTCCGCCCTTAGACTTCTATCTGGTAGAGATGCAGATGTTATAGTCCTTCAGGAGACGCGGTCTATCCGTCTCACCCAGGACATTACTCGATTTATCCCAAAGCATATCTGTTCCCACTATACTCCGTACATAACCCCACCTCACTCCTCTTCATCTCAAGGACTCTTGACCTTAGTTAAGTGCTCCTTAAGGTCCTCCCTCCTATTAAACTACTCATGTCCAGCCCTTTCTTGTTTAGTAGTTTCACTCAGTAAGAACGGTAAACGCATAAGTCTAGCCAATGTCTACATCCGTCCAGGGGAAATTCACAAGAACCGTGACCTCCTGGATAGTATTATTGACAGCGGTTATGACATGATACTTGGAGATTTCAACGACAGAACTGGTCGTTGGATCAATGCAGCACTTCGCAGAGCTAGGAACGGTTATCTTATTCACAAACCCCCGTCACCTACCTTTCATTGCACATCAACAAATTCTATCCTCGACATTTTACTGCTTCACTCGAGGTGGTTGTTAAAACCTTCTGCACGGAGCAGTCGCGCCAGCAATTGTCCACCTCTCATGACCTAATTCGTTGGAGATTGAGGAAGATATGTTGCTTCGAAGGAGGTTTCACTTTGATCCTGTCAGAGTGGTCCTCTTTCAAGCGGCTATCCAACTCTTTCCCATAATAGGAAATGAGAGTCTTACCGAATTTAATACCTACCTCTTTTCGCAAGCTACCGCGATTCTATCGACTACCTATAAAGGTCGTATATACAATCCCACTCCGACGAAACTCAAGGTCCTAGCAAAATTACTGAACCTCACTAATCTCTCTGCTTCCGCCAAACAGGCCCTCTCAAATGAATACTGGAGCACTAGATACAGGTTCCAGCTGAGTAGGGATAGGACGAGTATCGCTCGCCTTAATCCTTCTCAGTCTTCATTTTGGAAGATTTTCAAGAAGGAGAAGTTTGTTTGCTGGAAGGATAGAGCATTGGGTTGGATAGGGAATGTAGGCCTTGATAAAGTTTGGGAGGAGTCACTAGCCCTACACAACTATGGAGCCACTCTATCACCTCAACCAATCCCGCCTTGGTGTAACTTCAGGAGTAGGGATCTATCTGTTACGGATATTTTTAACTCCTAGGGTCCACTCCCGGGCATCTCCAAATCCGTCGTTCCACTTTCTTCTCGGGTCTGTCAGCTTTTGACAGCTGATCAGAGAAGAGAGGTGGCCGTCACAATGCTTTTAGCCTCCCCATCCGATGTAGCAGGCATCAATATTAGTAAGCGTGTTTTTATTCCTAAGAAAAAATCCTGCTTATGCCATAAAAATCAGCGACCCATTTCGATTCAAAATGCGCTCGTTTCGATTTACAAAAAAGCGCTTGCGCGTAAAATCCGCTACCACCTGAGTAGGCGTAATTTGATCCCTCCAGGTTTTCATGGGTTCGTTAAAGGTCGCTAGGTCCATTCAGCAGTAGGTGAAGTGGAACAGTTTTGTCAAAAGAATAGCTATCGTTTAGTTGTGGCTGTTTTCCTCGACTTTTCTGCTGCATTTGACCGTATCTCCATTTCCTTTGTGATCTCTTCTCTCAGGTCCCTCGGATTGCCTGCGAGAATTGTGAACAGAGTGGAGATCCTGCTGTATACCAAGCGTTTTTACTATGAAGACGACCCTGATGCGCGTCAGTTCTACCCTATTACGGGTGTGCCTCAAGGTTCCCCACTTTCTCCTATCTTATACCTTGCTGCCTCTATTAAACTATTCAAAATATTTAAACGCGAACAACGTCTTGTGGTGTATGTTGATGACACCACAGCCCTGTTCACTGGACACAGGTGTAAAGACGTAGTCTCTGACATCAGCCGTTTCTTTTTAAGATTAAAAGATCAGTTACCCATATCCAATCTTATTTTAAACTCAGCTAAATCGCAGGTGGTCGTCTTTCATGCACACCTGCTACAAAGCAAAAACTTAAGAGATTAGCACTCTCTGCGCTCTCCTCCATATTTGCCTCTGAACCACTTCCCACCTTCACAAGTCGAGTAAAATACCTGGGGTTCACCGTTACGGTGAACTGGTCGGCGAAAGCTGACCTGGATAGACTCAAACGTATCCTGAAGAAAGCTAGATGGGCCCTGAAACGGGCTCAGCATCTGTCATTGAAAGGGAAAGCCCAGGTGCGCCTTTGGGGCACTTGGGCTATCTCGGGATTAGTCTTCTTCTCAAGAGGACGTCCCCCAGAGCAAAGGCTAAGGTTTCTTAAGCTCCTCGTCTCTCGTTTACCAAGCATAGTCCGCGCTGATTGGATTCTTCGGGGGGTGAAAGACCCCGGGTGGTTTAGTCGGAAGGCGGCGTGTTGGATCGGTTGGGGGCTCAGATCCCCATAGACCTGAGGCCATGAAAGAGAAAGGGAAGATGAAAAAAACGAAAGAAAATTTTGTCATTTTTGATCTGAGTTGGTTATGACCTACCTTTTTTATTTTTGCATGCTATATTTTGGTGTATTTAATAAAGTCTTTATTTATTTATTTATTTAGTTTACTTGCATGCAAAGAGCGTTCAAAACTACTTAATGAAGCAATGATAATAGTAAAAATGTGGAGCACTCAACGAAGGAAAACTGAACCAAAATACGCTAGCTACAGATCTTATTGACAGAGGATATAAACATCCAGAAATTTCGAAAGTTAGAAATGATAATAAATAATATTACGGATGAATGTGCAATTAGTGCAAATACATTAGTCTTTTCGATTTGGTGCTTCGAAGCTTTCTGGAAAAGGAATTTGACACATTTTACACTTTTTTAGAGCGTGCATCTACTGTAGAAATATTAGACTGAAGAAACATAGTAGAAGAAAAGTAAATTTCAAGTGATATCAACAAATTGGTGACGTCATGAATTCGTCAATATACACATAGTGACATCAAAATTGTAAGCTATAGTAATATAATAGCTCTTCATTGTTTCGTAAAGTTTTAGTTTGTTATGATCAGTATAAACGGTTCAATAGCTATATTAATTTATACGATAAAGTATTTTAAATTGGAATTTATGCAAAATTCTATATCAAGATGTACATTTGTTTATAAATTTTTGAACTCATCAAATTGTTATGGTTCTAGTACATCCATTTTCCTTTATACAACATCCATTTTGACAAAAATATTCGGTTTTTGGAAATTAAAAATAATAACTAATTTTTCAGATCAGGAAGAATTTGACGAAAATTAATTTTTATGAAAATAACATAAGTAATCAGGTTTTTAAAGTCTGCAATAATTTGTATCATGTTTTCTGGATATTAGGCTGATATCCAGCCTAATATTCTTACAGTATATGCAGGCTCTAAAATATTTTAAAATGTGATAATTTTTTCAAAAAGCTTGGAAACACCAAGTGAAAAGGCCCTCATTCCTTACAATCCAGCACAAAGATCGAACGAACGTAATTTCATTAAATCATTCAAAGCTGTCTATTAAAAACAATCAATCAAAGTCAAAAACTGCATGTATTTTATTCTGGAAAGAATAAAATACTTATATTGTAAGGACACAGTTTAATGAAATGAGTCATCGTCGTACAACTTCTTGAAATCTAATATAATACAAAATATTAAAAGTCACTTTTCAAGCTACGCTACGAAACTAAAATATAGTGTCATTGTATACAAGTTTTACATCCATATTGATATGATATGTGTAATATGAGCATTGTCATCCAGAATAGAAATGCAGAATGTACCCTAGAATGCATGCGGGAAATCCGAAAGCTGAGATAAAATTAATAATCATATGAGAGTACTTTATAAAGGTATCTCTGCCGTTTCTCTACTTCGGATCAACAACAACAAAATTTACAAAGCAGAACAATTTATAATAAAAGATTGTTTTACTGTTCAATCAGATCGATAATGAACAAAGAAGTATTTTTTGAACAGCTAAAAAAATACAACAAACTGACGTAGCTACCTTCACAGAAACGAGAGTGATAAATCTGATATCGAGAATAAAATCTCATCTCAAGATCTTTCGACAAGAAAGATTTTATGCATCATATTTCGCATTACATGATCTTACATACTCTCAAAATGCAAATGTAATATGAAGCCCTAAAAGAATTTGTAGATCTTTCGACAGTGTTTTGTCGAGTTAAAAGTCTATGTTGAATTTATCTTATTAAAAAGCCTGTGTAGCTCTTTGTAAATATGCCATTACATTTATTAATTTAATAACAGTTTCGAATTGTAAGATCAGGCCGAAAAATCAAGGTTATATCTTATGAAAAGCTCCAACATCATCGGCAAGTAGCGAAACGCGCGATAGAATTAAAAAAAGCCGAAACTCTTTTAAGAGCAAATCAAATCACTAATAAGTTGCTGCAATTTTGTCTCAAAATGATAATAAAGACCATAAATTTTAGAACCCGAGAAAGTTCTTCAAGAGAGAATGAAGGATTTAAGACTGATCGCTATCCTGTCTCAACTAATAATTATGCGTATTCTCAGGATTAACTAATAAGCGTATTGAAGAATGCAATAAATAGGTCAATTCACTCAGCATATCCTTCAATTGAGAATAATTTTGTGAAGTGATATTTCCACTCTTATGAAATGAAAATAGTTTCTAAGGAAATCTAAACGCATCTCTTATTTACAAAGTCAATGTCTCGTAAGCATTATTATATAATAATGTTATTATTTAATTATTTAATTATTATTAATTATTTAATATTATAACAAATAATTCCTTATTTAAATAATCGTATATTATTTATTAGTTAATTCATAAAAATAGATTTCTATTTTAAATTGTAATTTTAAAATTTAAACTTTATATAAATATAAATTGTATAAGATCTTATGTAATTATTTATTTTTATTATTTATTAATATTGATCTTTATTTTTAATTTATGTATAGTAATTTATTTTTAATTTAAATACCTAGTCTCACTTTGCTGATCTAGATGTATATTATAATATTTCTGTTAATGAACTATCATTAACTAACATAATAAGATAAAAACTCCACAACATTTGCTACTGGAACAAATTTCATTATCTCTTTATATCCTTAGGGATTTGATTAAATTGCTGCATAAAACAGAATTTTATTACAAGTGACAAAGATTGAAATGAATTCGGTAGTTAGTGTTTAATTTTTATAGTACTTGATATTTTTTAAATATCAAGTACTATAAAATATCACCTTAAAACAATTTTGATTTCTAATAAACATACAATTTGTTTAAAATCATTACTTACATCATACTTCATAAGTTAGCAACGACAGTAAGCAACGACAGTAAGCAACGACAGTAAGCAACGACAGTAAGCAACGACAGTAAGCAACGACAGTAAGCAACGACAGTAAGCAACGGTAGTAAATTTATAACTCAGCGATCGAGTGGTTTGCAATAACGACGCCATGTCAGAAAACCCAATTCCTCATCTACACCCTTCACATACCTCCTCGCTTTGTTCAGTTTGTGGGCGAGTTATTTCCATTACTAAGCTCGGACTCATAAAGGTACACGGACCAATACGTTCTCGATGCCTAGGATCGTCTCTCCCGCCAACTCCAATGGCTGCCACTACTAACGTCACTGTTCCGCCGACAAACTTTTTGTTTCCGGAGAGTAAGCGTGTTAATGATGACATCTTCCTTAAAACGTCTGGTCATACATCAACTGAGGCTCACGTTGACGCGGTGAGTGAGTCAAACATCACCTGGTCGTTCCTTCGCGAATTATGGCAATCTGAAGTGCCTACTTTTCGACGCATTCCCTGGAATCTTCGAAGCAGGTCTGCTCGAATATTGTCAAGACTCATTGCTGATGCGCTGCATTATCGTTCACCCGCATCTTGGACACTCCTTCTCGGTTTTGCCAAAATTGCCTTCATTAAGTCAGATATCAAAGGTCGCCCCTCAAGACGCCGCAACGCGACTCTACAGGGTATATCTCGAATGCTAGATAACATTGAATCTAGAGAGCTCGGAGAGATACGCGATCAAGTTTTGCCATTCCTCAATTCTCCCAAAAAAAACAGCTCACACTAGTACAATGATGTCGTCAATAGATTTGGCAAGACAGGGTAATTACAGTAAGGCCATGCAACGTTTATCTTCGTCCCGATATATTTCACCCACTGACGAAGTTCGACAGCGGCTGGGTCACTTGCACCCCGCGGGTAAAGACATACATCACTCATACCTTTGTAATAGTCAGCCTATTCTTTTTGACAGTGATACCGTAAAAGACGCTGTATTTTCTTTCCCCGCAGCATCATCGCCTGGTTGTCTTGGACTGAGGCCCGAACACTTGCAGGACCTCATTTCCGCCGATCCCTCAGAAACACTTTTTCACGCTTAACGCAATTGATAAACAACATGGTGGCAGGTGATTTACCACAACAAGTTGCTCCTTTCTTGGCAGGCGCGAACCTCATCGCTCTAGAAAAGCCAAACGGAGGTATTCGCCCCATTGCAATTGGAGATACACTCCGACGAATATGCTCAAAGTGCGTTTGTTCGAAGTTAAGAGGAGAGTTCGTAACGATTCTCAGACCATTACAGATGGGCGTTGCAACACCGAACGGCATTGACAACATAATCCATCAGGTCCGCCGCACGAACGAACATATGCCTGAATTGGGAAATTGGACGTGGGCAAAAATCGACGTGTCGAACGCATTTAACACTATTGACAGGCGTATTTTCTTGAGAGCAATTGAATCCCAAATTCCTCAAATGGCAGCGTGGGTACGTTGGTGCTACGATCACCCCACTTATCACCGTGTCGGCTCGCAATACCTAAAATCTGAATCCGGAGTTCAACAAGGTGACCCCTTAGGCCCTCTACTGTTCTCTGTGGCAATCCACCCAGTACTTGCACAGCTTAACAATATGGAGGGCATTCATTTCAACAAATGGTATTTGGATGATGGCATCATTGGGGGCAACCCAAATGCCATTGCTCTTGCACTGAATTTTATCTCCTCAGAATTTTCAATGATTTGATTGTCCATTAACTGGGGTAAGACGGAACTTATAGGAAACACAGACGATATTCAATCCATCAACAATACTTGTCAGCAACCCTGTACAGTTGTGAGTGGTCGCAATTTTTCACTACTTGGTTGTCCGATTGGCTCGCCTGATTTTGTCAAGTCGTTCATGCTCGAAAAGGTTATGCCCAAACTCCTCCACGATATAGATCTCGTGACATCAATTCTTGATGCTCATGTAGCTTATTTGCTTCTGCGACACTGCGCGTCAGCCCCTAGAGTGGCATTTTACATGAGAAACGTTGACTTCCGTTTTATGGACGACTTCTGCCATCGGTTCGACGAGGCAGTTATGCGCGCACTTGGAATAATCACATCAGTTCAACTTTCAACCAAGAAAAAGTGGCAAGCTGAACTTCCTCTAAAAATGGGCGGACTCGGTCTGAGAAGTACTCTGAAACACTGTTCAGCAGCCTTTATAGCAAGCACTCAAGCTGTCGCAACTTCTCTTGATCTGGATGCTAGTACTTTTCCTGGATTCATCACATCAAAAAACGCACTAGAGGAAGTTTCAACTAAGTTCGTTGTGTCGACAGTACAGGGAAAATTGTCCTCTCTCATTGACTCAGCCATGCTAGATCAGTTAAAATCGAGATCGAGTGAGGCGGACAAAGCGCGAATACTTTCAGTGTCCTCCCCACGCAAATGCTTGGCTACAATGTACACCCGACAAAAGTCTTGGTCTAGCGCTGACCGACAACGAATTTTCTGTCCTAATACGTTTCTGGCTGGGCATTCCCATTTCTGATGAAATCTACAGGTGCAGTAGGTGTTACCGTAAAGCTGATTGTATGGGTTTTCATGCCTTAACATGCTCTTTTGGAGTTTTACAGGCCTACGTCATAATGGCATACGAGACATTGTTTTTCAGGCTGCACAATCGGCTGGAATGCACGTTGGACGAGAAGTCCCGAACCTGATAAAGAATCTCAGAGAAAGACCGACTGATATTCTAATTTACGGAGATCCACCGGAAGCAGTGGATTTTGCGGTTACAAACCCGCTACAGAATGCCTACATCCGTCATGCCGCTCGTACCCAACTTTTCTCTGCCAATGAGTACGCCTCCAATGTCAAAGACAGGAAATACCGGGCTCAAATGATCGAAGCAGGGTACAACTTCACCCCTGCTGTGCTAGAGTGTTACGGAGGCTGGAATCCAGAGGGTGAGCAAGTAGTTAGGCGCATAGCTCGAAATTTAGCTCTTCGTTCATCAATGTCGTACGATATTGCAGCAGCCCGCCTGTTTCAGCGTATTTCAATCGCGTTGATGCGAGGAAATGCAAAGGCCCTTCTATCGAGCATTGAAAACAATTATCATCCATATTTCGACCAAATAAATCCGAACATTTGCCATCCTGAACCTCGCGAAGTTTGCATTCACAGTTCAACAGCTGATTACAATTTTCTTGACTCCACGATAATACATATGCGTCCGAATGATGATGGCCAAAAAGAATTACCCCAATCAGACGAAGAAGCAGTTGCCGAAGCCCGCGAATTAAATATTTCTGAAAGCGGGCCTACGGAGCCTTCATCCGCCAGTGTTTCCCGCATATCACTGAACCTGACAAAAGGTTCCGACGAACTAATACCAAAATCCATATGCAGTCAAATCAACCGAAATAAAAAGTGTGAAGGTTTTCGAGAATTCCTAAGATTAAAAGATTATGGATTACAGATGTCCACCAATATGCGCGGGCTTGCTCCGAGTCAATTAAAATATCTAAATCTTACGAATAAATGGGATCGCGACTATGAACAGTCGGGTGGATATAACTACACTGTGTATCCTTTTTTAGAACGCAATGGAAAAGTCGACAGCATATTAGTAAAGCTTAAAAACTGTCAAACATCGTATATCAATGCTAACTTTGTTGGATATAAACCTGCAAATCGATCATACATACTTTCTCAGGGCCCTTTGTCGAACACGATCTCACATTATTGGAATATGGTTTGGCGAGATAACGTTCGGTCGATTATTATTCTGAATAAGTTAGTAGAAAAGGGCCGTTCCAAATGCTTCCAGTTTTTTACAATGGAGTGCACTATGGAAAATATACTAATCGATGGTCTTACCGAAGAAGATACGGCAATTATGCGTTTGAACGATATCGATATGACTGTTAAACTTCAATCTGGAATACATTACGACTCGTTTGTAGAGAGGATTTTAAAAGTTCTAAAAAGCAATACAGGCGAAACAAGAGATATACATCATTACAATTATACTGATTGGCCTGACTTTAGCGAACCCTCTTGCCCTGAAAATTTCCTTCGTTTTCTTAGCATATTACGAAGTCAACATGTCTTCGAACACACCAGTTATTCATTGCAGTGCTGGTATCGGAAGAAGTGGCACGTTTGCTTTTGTAGATATCGTACTCACTCTACTTGCAGTAAGTGAAGGTTGTAACTCTCATGCTCAACTTATGAATATTTTACACAATCTTCGTAATGAACGTCCTGGGCTTATTCAAACACCGGAGCAGCTCAGATTCTGTTTCCTATCAATCATACGAGCGTTCTGCGATGTCAAGATGAAGATCAACCCTAAATGGGTATCGGAGTTTATCGATTTTATGGAAGAAGATTCCTCTATGAATCTAAAATCTGCTGTTACCGAAACTGCAAAACAAGAAAATAGCCTTACACATCCAGATTCGACAACGGCAACGCCTTCTGATACAATATTAACTAATGATGATAACGTTGATCAACTATGCGAGGAAGTAATGAATCACATGCTAGACCAATGCTGTAGCACGAAGGAATTTAATATCGATATGATAGCTGGATTTTCAAGCATGGAGGTTGTTACGTGTGGAAAACTGGTCGATAAAATAGAATTCGTCCAGAATTGCTTGGTAAGTTCTGATGAATCATCATCTACATCTGATGAGGATTTCGATAAAAACGGCGTCGATCTCGACGATTGCTAGACTGAAACAGACAGTTTTTTTTTCTTAACTTAACTTAAAATTGTAAAAAAAGTTCATTAAATTAATTAAAAAAAATTTTAATATTTTATTTAATTATTTTTCTAATTTGTCTTATATTTAATCCATTTCTGTTATATGGACCCATCCATATATATTTATTATAAGAAAAAAACGCTTTATTAGACTAATTAAATCGTACTGTTCTGGTTAACTTGTGTATATATCAAAATTATTAGAGTAAAAGTACAAAGTTACCATAGTGGAATAAATTAGCAGCAGATTCGATTACGTCTGTTTGTTTTTTATCAATTATATAAGCAAAATGTTTTTATATCAATAATAAAGAAAATAAATCGAATATAAATTTAAAAGATATGTTACACAAAACAAATTTAATCTTGCAATTTTGAATTTATTCTTATAATGCTGCAGTTGATTGGTTATTAGTGACTAGTGATTTTAGTAATTTAATTTATTTTATTAATTTATGGAATTTTATTTAAATAATTTATAATCAATTCAGCTAACTGAGTATACGTATTTAGTAGTTGCCATCGCAGCTACTCATCAGTGTCAGATCATAATAAGAAGAAGTGAGTCGATATAAAAGATACCTGTGCTAGTATTTGCCAGTGCTTTTGCTAATGATCCTATTTGGTGAAGCCGTAGTGCTGGTTTAGTACTCTATGACGTTACTATAGGTTTTCTATTGCTCATACGCATTAGTTTCTTGCCGTCTACTAGTCTCCTCTGCATCCAGCAGTGGAAGGGATCTGGCACTGATAAGTCGTTGTGATGACAGAGCGGTACTGGCTTAGATGATTGTTAAGATAATAAATAATTATAAATAATTGCTATAAGATTTTATAACTTATATCAAGTTAAAATAAAAATTTAAAATAAAAGTAAATTTTTATGAATTGATTGATAAATAACAAACCTTGTATCAGAATTAGAATACAACGTTGTATCCAAATTTATTATACATTATTATGTATGTAGGATATTATGTATCCTAATTAGATAAAACGTAAATAAATTAGAATTTAAGTAAATATATTCCTAAAATAAGATATAAGTTGATACCGCCATTAGGACGAAATATTTGTAATTATAATAAAGAATTAAAATCAATATGTAACGATAATATTGGAAACATAATGGAAACAGAATGCAATTGTAAAAGTCTTAGTGTTGATAAAACAAAAGAACATATATGTACCCATAATCTAGAATTAATTGAAAATTGTGAATTAAGAAAGCTGCTACCAAAAGGGTATAAATATAGATTAAATAATAACAACGACAAAAATAAAATTTACAGTTCGTTATATAATAACTTAAATGATTACTTTAGTAAGCTGATTAATAGTGAAAGCTCGAATATATCTAAGATAAAAATTTGGAAAGATTATATATTTGATAAAATTAAAAATAAAATGAAAATAACAAACAATTATAAAAGAAAAGATAAAATTAATAAAGATATGTATAAAGAACTTACTAAATTAAAGGATAACTATATAATAAGAACTATTGATAAAGCTAGTAATAACTTTGTCTTCATATGCAAAAAGCTTTATTATGATACAGTAATGAAAGAGGTTAATTCTAATGATTTAAATGTAAATCCAACATATGAAAGTAGTGAGTTGAGTTTAGAAACAATTATTACAAGTCACTGCTTTATAATGGATAAAAGGGTATAAAGGTTGAATCAGATAATAAAACTATACCTATATTATATTGGAATCCAAAATTACATAAAAATCCAATAAAACCTAGGTTCATATGTAGTGCGTTTAAATGTACATTAAAACCACTTTCTGTCTATATGAATAAAATAATTAAAGTAATTAAAGCACACTTTAAAAAATATTGCAAGGTAATCGAAATTAATACTGGTATAAAACACTATTTCAGTATTAATTCTACAAAAGAATTTTTAGAACAGACAAAAGGAATAAATTTTCAAAATGAGATTTTGAAAACTTGAGTTTTTCGGGGTGTTTTTCCATCAACTGCCTTAAAGTGTGAATTGCGTCTATCGTTCCGCATCCCTTCACAAATCCAGTTTGGTTCACACTAATCTCCGCAATAATCCGAAGTCTTAGCTTCATAAAATAATGCAGGTAATTTTCATCTTCAGTTAATTTTCTGAAGATGCTAACAGTATAGTTAGTGAAATATCAAATAAAATAATTTCCTTGTCTCTTTGATGCAGATCCAATAATTATTTATCAATAATGGATCATTCATTATCAACTATTTAAAATTAAATTATTGTTAAATTATTTTATTATTTTATTTATCATTATGTTAAATTTATAAATAATTTAATATACGTAGACTCAGTTACCTGATCTGATTTATTCGAAATGTTGATATTGGTTTACAACACAGTTGAGGTAATTTATTAAAGTTTCTACAAAGAAAATAATTTTTAAGTACAATTCCAATTAAATTGAAAATAAATCAATTTCATTGTGTAACCACCATATCGATGATATTGATGATGATGATAGTACTTGGTTATATTTTGATAGTATTTCACATATTATCTAGTTCAGATCTGAGCTTGTTTCTGAGCTCTCAGAGCTATACCAAACATCATACTCTGGAAATAATTGACGTCGAACATTGCGCCAATTTGTTAAAATGTTCAGTCTTCGATGATATTTTAACGTCTTAGCGGTTATCATGTGTTGAGTGCGTGGATGTTTGTATTCTGTATCAATTTGACATATTTTGCGCAGTTTTTCTCTATATACAACGATCCTTCTTGCAGTACGTTCAGCGCTTTTCTTCTGTTTTATTCGTCGCTCCGCGTCTAATCTATCCTGGGCAGTCTCGTATACATGACTAGGTGTTGCCGCTACTGAAAATTCAACATTTTCATTATTCTCTTTGTTTTGACAATTTTCTGCACCTTCACCTATTTCGGAATCTGTTTCTCTTTCATTTGGAGTTTCCGGTACAAAGAATTCGTCATTCGCAGCCTCCCATTCAGCCGCTGCCATATTGACAAGTCTGAAGTTATTATTAGCAGAAACTCCTGTACTACAACGTTTAGCGTATTTTTTGAACTCACTAGCCAAATTTTGCAAACTATCGGTCTTAGTGCCAGTATTTATAAATTGCTGCTGTAGCGGAAAACTTTTTCGCTTCCGATCATGTTCATCGTCACACCGCGTTTTCGTTGGCGATTTATTGATCGTATATCGTTGATGCTTTGTTCGTAATGAAGGAGACGTTTCTTTATCGTGACGATACATTTCAGCATAAACCATTGTCGCAAAATTACATCCGGCTTGGTTACGTTTATGCAGTGAGCGTGCTGCTGTATTACCAGCATTTGAATAGTTCCTAATCATCCAGCGGAGAAAATTTACAATCTCAAAAATGCTGTTTTGATTTGCAAATTTACGTTTCCGTTTATTTTCTTCCTCTTCGTCCGAATCAATTTCGTCTTGATTGTGGATTGATAGTGAAGGCGTCTTGGCATCTTGCAGCTGACCTAGCACTAGTGCCGTTTCAAATTGAAACATCAGCGAACAGTTAATGGCTGTGCTTGCATACTTTTCAATTTCTCTTTTTGTCTTGAAAAGCTTCGAGGCCTTGGCCCTGACTGCATGGTGAGCTCGTTGGTATTCTACAGGGCCATACCACAATTCTGAATTATTTAGAAAATTGCGTAAACGAAGTCCGCCTGAAAGAAGGGCCCGCTGTACAAAATCTGATAGTGATATTTCGGGTGTTATACTTCCGTCTAGAAGACCATTAAAATATCTTCTATATTCTCGAATAGCCTCATCAGCAGTGCATTTAAACAGATCAACAGATTTGGACTCATTACTTCGCCGTACTTGCATTGGCGGCATATATCGTAAATGTTCATAAGTAGGCACAAGATTTTCTTTCCAATCTTCTCTAAGTGGTCTCTTCATACTATCGCTATCGACTTGACTATATTCTTTAGCGCGTAAAGCTTTACCTTTTGTTGTCCAGTCATTAACATTAAATGTACGATCATAGCAATAGTGAAGACTATTTACAATTGAATTATTATTTATATCGTTATTTGTTAACGAACTATTATTATCCATTACGGATATTACAAAGAGAGTAGACTCAGGAAAAAAATTTAAAATAACCTTATGAGATGCCGATGGATGGTTTGTACAGGAACTATTCGAATGTGCAGTCAAATTGGGAACAATATCAGCTTCAAAATAAGTTATCCTTGGTGTAAATACCATATCCACGTAACCGAAACACAACGGAGAGCTATTGAATAAAATGTAATAGCCTAGCTTATCAACCATTTGAAGATTTTTCAAGTACAGTGTTGTTGAATCACTGGCTTGATTAAGTAATCGATTAATTAGAAAATCTCCACTATCTGCAGGAACACAATTAGCTTTAAACCGGTCCTTGCTGATTGTAAATTCAAGTGAAAACACATTTCTGTTTTCGCGTTTATCATAAGGTACAAGAGACAGAAAGAAACCGCACATTATCGTACCGAAATGCTCAGCCAGCTGCAAGAATTCACAAGTAAAGTCATGCCTAAACGGCGCGCACTGACTAAAGAAGCCATCGCTGGATATGCGTTTAACTACTCTATGAACGACAGGAGCATATTTGCTAAAGCTTTTAGTGACTAAGAAATATCGAGCTTCAGGAATGCTTATAATAGACAAACCTATCTTTTTCTTCTTAAACAGGTTGCAAGTTTCTTCAATCGCCTTACTCTTTATAGTATCTTCCATTGTATCACTATTTTGAATTAATAGGCGTTCAAGTAGCCTATCTACGCCATGTTTACCTTTATATTCTTGAGCAATGTTGGATTGACTGGGTAATCCTCCTAACAGAATAATATGATTAGAAGTTGTTGTAAAGTCAAGCGATGATGAAAGAGACGAATAAGTTTGGTTATAGCCACTTGTGTTAGTATCATCAAGGGGATCTACAGCGGAAACTATGCCAGGAACAGTTGTAGAATTAGCAGATGTGTCCATCCTTTGTGGAGTACACAAAATGCGATCTGACCATCGACATTTCATTATACAATCACGAATGCAAGTAGATATCAAATTCCAATCAAATGGAGTATTTAAAACAACACCTCTTGCCGATGACATACCCTGTCTAAAACACGAGCATTCATTCCTAGTGTTCTGAATATATTCAATCATCTTGTTAATATCGTTTGCAGAAAAATCGTACCACTCAGCTAAATTTCGAACACCTTTACCAGCATGGATATTACTCGTAAATATAAAATTCCAGCAAAGATGACCTCGAAAATCTTCTGGACTACAGTACAGAAACCGAAGAACAGAAAGTGTTTCAATTATTTGTCGAACAACTTGGTTACTGTATCCTGCAATATCCAATAGTGTGTATGTGCTATTTGACTTTTGGCAATTTTCACATAAGTCTATATTCAATTCATAATCGCATATAACGAAAACTACATGTAATGGCTCCATTGGTTTCTTTGTTCACTTAGAATTGTATTATACAAAGATAATAATTTGCTTTTGGGAAGATATTGAGAAAAGATCGAATTTAGCACGGATTGCTATACAATGGCTTACACCAATACCTACAGACAAAAATACGTAATACTCTGAAAACCAAAAAGTCTATGAACATAAAAATAAAAGTTTAATGATAAAACGGCACATATTAGCTATAAAAGCGAAAAATTCTATGTAAAATATTTATGTATTTATTTATTTATATTTATTTAATATTTATTATTATTTATTTATATTTATTTGTATTTGATATATGTATGCCTAAAATAAATAACAACATAATCCGTATTTATTTTCTTAAGATTTTCAATAAATTACAGACACTTGCAGATAATTGCTTGAAAATCCATTCGGATAAAGACGACTTCTAACAAGCGTAGCACACCTGTACTATTAATTAGTACAATTAATACTAATTGTATTACACAATTAGTATTTTAAATTTTCCTATACAACATTTACATTTATTACACATTAAATATGTTAAATAAGTAATATTAAATATAATTACATATTAAAAAATAATTAAATATGTAATTCATCTTTTAATTGACATATTTTGATTAATTATTGAAATATGCAGGTTCTTCGAGGACTTCGGCTAGCTAAAGTAAAATTGCCACATCACATACATTCATTTTTAATCGATAGCATGCTTGATCAGGAAGAATTCTGGTCACTTTTTAGAGTTCCTTGAAAGAATTGTCAATGATATTTAATTATCAATCGTCCATTGGCTGTCTGATCTAAAATCGTTCATTCATCTTGCGCTGATTCTAGTTGATTTTTCCGATTCAATTGGCTGCTTGCATCTTGTGTGTGGGATTCTCCACCATCAGCGGTTATTCGTTTCTTTTTACTTCATTTTTAGGACTGTTAGCGCGTAAGTTAGCTTTATTCCGTTTTGACCAACATATTGAGCTGAACAATCTATGCATGAATGAAGGTAAACCACTCCAACTGACTTGCACGTATTGTTACCTCTTACTAGGTACAACAGTCCAGTTGCAGGGCTATTGAACTCTTAGTGTTGAGCATATCGCGGCAATCAGCACATTTATTATCACCACAGGTGTTGCTTCCATAGTTTCGGTCGTCTCTTTTTGATGAAACATTAAGTAAGTGCCGATATTGCATGTTGTTTTGAAACAAACGCGTGGATGTTTGATGTATAAATTGAGATATGGCAGGACTTTTGTCGGCGGTCCTTGAGTGATACATGGTATGTAAACACCGTTGAACTCGTTCGACGGTGGTGCTGATCAAATATGTCATCGATTAAATATAAATGCATGCGATACAACAATTTCATCGTAGAAAAACGGACACTGGAGATGTATTTAGATATATATGAAAAGTTTGTTTTTTAAATAAATTTTCTCCTTTATAGCCAAGTTATTTAATTATATATGTTAAATATTACAGTCTTCAAATGTGCCCAGAGAGCGGTTGGGCATATAAAACTCTTTTTTAATTGTTATTTTATCAACAAGACAATTTCTTAACCAGTGTATTCCCACGAGGGAATCCCTGATAACGGTTAAATAATTTATCGAATATATATAATATTAAATAGAATTACATATATATGTATATATATTTCAAAAAGTTTTAAATTAAAACGGGGGCGAACTGCATTTATTTGATGTAGATATGCGCCCAGTAATCCAATGAACTAAAATCATGAGTAATCGAACGCAAACACAACGCTAGACACGTGTCTAGCGTTGTGTTTGCTTTCATTACGCATGCTTTTAGTTCATTAGTTTACTGAGTGCACCTGCAGTAAATAGATGTAGTTTGCACAAATTTTAATACTAAACTTTTTGAAATATAAATAGAATACATCGTGGATCCTGGGATGCTTTTCAAAAAAATAAAAATTAGGATAAAATTCATTCTAATTTTATTCGGCAGGAATTTTAATTGCTGTCGTTGCTTGCTTTCTCACAGGATCCTTTGAAGGATACATTTTTATAATTTGGTATCAGAATATGTAAAAATGTGCTCCAGGAGCTAATAGGCTTCAGTTTCATAATCGTAGATGTTGCCAATCGTAGATGATTCCTATGGAAAGATTCACAGTAAATCATTTGTTATGATTGATACATGATCGATAATGATTGATTCACACTGCCTTCGCTGATTATCTATGCCATTGACAATAGTTTTGTATATTTATCACTAATCATTATTCAGTTGAATTCTGGATAAGCTTCTGCTCCTTTTTGCTATTAGCCAATCGGGATACTTAATTGTTTTTTTTATCAGTAGCTTTACTTGGTTCACAACACTTTCGCATTAATATTTATCGTGGGTTATTTACTGGCAGATACAAATTGTGGTGTGTAGCATAAACCAATAAGACTCTCTAAAACCATATAAAGATTGCCTTATACTTTGATTAAAAACTCCTTTATCTCTACTTTCGAACCCGGCTTACTTACAAAATAAATGATCAAATACGAAGCAGATTTTAGTCCTTAAATTTTCATAGACACATTCGGCGAAGTTGCTTGCTTTATTCAGACGTCAGTGATGTGTATCAACTTTATCATAACACAGGTGATGGATAAACGTAACTATAACAGTGTTTAATAGTATTTTCATTCTTTCCTTGCCTTATGTTATATCGGATCTATAGGAGAATTAAAAATGGTTTTGCACGATAACGTGCATTGCTTTGATTATTATGACAGTAGAGTTGTAAAGAAAATCTTAGGAGAATGTCTTGATGTTTATTTTGGAGTTAAAGACTCGATTATGTAAATTTGAAGGTATAATATTTCTAATATTTTTGAGAAATTTGATAAGAGAAGGAAACCAAGTCTTAACTTGATGCTCACTCTCGCTTGTAGTCCTGAATCAGCTTGAGTTTTTGCAAAATGCAAAGAATGAAAAGCATAACATTATCAAAAATTCGTCACAAACAGATTAGCATACAATTCACTTATAGATTACCTCACTATATTACCAACGGGATTAACCATAAAACGGGGATAATAAATCTATGTTGTTAAATTGCATTATATATAATGTTCCCATGGAAAAGTTTTAAAATGAAATGATGTTTGGTGAAACATTAAATACGAAACAACTGTAATTGGCATTTACAACGTACTTAATGATTGCTCGAATAAGTTAAAATCCGTAATGGTAATATTATATCACGTACGGTAGATGATGTACCTGTTACAATGCATAAAATGATATGTATAAAATACCAATGATTGACTGCAATGTAAATCTAATAATCGTCGTGCATTGTATTGTTATTCACAGATAGAACCTGTTACACTGACGTTGAACTCCAAATAATTTGATTACAAGTTAACCGATCAATGTCGAATGTTGAGTTCGCTTTTGGCCTGAAAGGAGTCGTTTGACTTGGAGATATAACCAAATCGATCAGCCAAATGTTCAAATCTCGAGAGAGAAAAACGACACAGCGATCCGAATGATTGTAATTCGAACACCCACAAATGGCAATTATTCACCGTAAGCAAAGGGATATCTACTGTGCTCATCGATTACAGTGAACAGGTATGTATCGTCGGGTGATGATCGCGGGAGAGGTCATTTCAAATCGACTGTTATGCGTTCCAAATACGAGATCGACTTTATTATATGAAGATCAAACGGAGGTTTGTAAAAGCGTGGTTTGATAGGAAATAAATTTTGAACTTTGACGCAATATTTCGTACAACATTGACCGAGTGAGGGAGATTTTGATTTCTTACAAAATGTAGCACCCGTGTTACCCTGGATGCAACAATTTTCAATAATAATGTTAATGGAGATCCTCAAAATAATGCAGTGCTCCGCACACGTCTCCAGGCATTACGTCAGCAGATTTATTGCAACACCCTGAAAGAATACGTATCTCGTATAAAAAACTTGCAAGGTCTATTTGTCATCTTGCGACTTTGTCATTTTTGACTTTTCCGTGGCGTGTGTGATCAAACATTAAGCTTACGGACTTCTAGCGTCAAGCCAGAAGTCTGTAGCCTTCTACCATCTTGCAGCTCCAAGCAATGTTTCAAATTTTCAATGGCTACTATTATTGCATGTTTCTTTTTCTCTAATGTAATGTCGTATCTCGTGAATGTTTATCATTCTTTAAAATAATGTCACAACTCTGTCGTTTTGAAGTAGTGTCTCGCCATATGACATATTGGAGGCATGTGCCAACAACGAAACAAACATACTTACCAAATGTTATGCACACATGAACTTATTATATCAGTTTTTTATCGCTTATATTGCTTGACGAGCCGGTCTGTTCAATAAAAATTATAAATCTTCTCTCGTCAAAGTTGTTATCTTTGTTGAAAAATTTTCGATCCACTTGTTGTACTATGAAAAGAAACCCGTAAGTCGTTTTAGTGTCTAATTGTCGTGTGGAATTCTAAGTTGATTTAGCGCAGCAAGTCGACTTGTGTCTGTCGTAATGTCTTGTGGGATATCTCGTATCCAATAGTGTGTATCGTCTCAACACGGTACTGGGTTTTATCATTATTGATTTGCAGTTCGTATCATGTAAAGCTTCTTTAAATAGTTTAGATTTTCATCATGATCCAAAACCGTTGTGCCACAAAAAATAATATCGTCAAAGTAGGAATATACTCCTTTCAATCTCCGTTGATATCTATAAATTTATTTATGTTCCGCTGGAACTGCCATTTGCCACTCCATGGGAATTTTCTTGAATTGAAAGTCTTCCGCATGCTTCAAAAGTTGTATAGTGTATTTTCAGTGGATCTATATCGATTTGGTAATAACCTTCTTTATGGTCAACAATTAATAATATTTGTTTTTAGAAATATCGTTCGCGATGTTGGCTGTGTTTGGTAATGGACATGCGTCCAAAGGCTTGAAGTTGTTTATAGCCTATGAAAAATCTACTATAAAACGTTTTCTACAAACATTCTTGGATATAAAGACAACTTGAGCTCTCAATAAATAATTGTTCTCCTCAATAACATCGTTATATATCATTCGTTGTATCATAAATACTGTATCTTGTTTGTTGAACTTTCGACTTTTTGTGGCAATAGGGGCACATCTGGACAGATAATAAAATAACCTTGGACTTCAATTTCAACTGATGACGCGCATACTATTTTAAAACAAGCTAAGAATCCACCAAATTTGATTGCGAATTTTTCGTATTATTTTTTAAGAATGGTAAACACCATGTAGTCGGTGCGTAACTAATAATAATAAAATAATAAAGATTTTGTTTAATAAAACTAAATACAACTGCTAAAAAGGCTTAAAAAGTAAAACATGCGAAAGAAAACAGGAAGTAATGTATGGTCAGTGTAACGTTATACTTCTTATCTATAATCACGGCCTCAGTTCCATATAGATCTGAGCCATCAAGTCGATCCAATACGCCGCTTTCCTACTGAACCACCCGGCGTCTTCCCCCCCCGAAGACTCCAACCGAGGAGGACTATACTCGGTAATCGCGAGATGAAGAGCTTGAAAAACCTTTGTATTTGCTCTGGAGGAAGTCCTCTAGAAAAGAATACTAATCCTGAGATAGCCCAAGTACCCCAGAGGCGCACTTGGGTTTTCCCATTCAATGAAAGATGCTGAGCCCGTTTCAGGGCCCACCGATCTATCTTCAGAATACGTTATAGTCTATCCAGGTCAGCTATCGCTAACCAGTTCACCGTAATGGTGAACCCCAGGTATTTTACTCAACTTATGAAGGTAGGGAGTGGTTGAGACTGCAAAATAGAGGAGAGTACTAGTCTCTTAAGTTTCTTTTTGGTGACAGGGGTGCCATGAAAGACGATCACCTGCGATTTATTGGAGTTAAAATAAGATTGGATGAGGGTAACAGATATTTTAATCTTAAAAAGAAACAGCTGATGTTCGATACTACATATTTGCACCTGCGTCCAGAAAACAGAGATGTGGGATTATCAGCCAACAAAACTGATGCACCTCACCTATTGTTGAATAAACCGAGCGATGCTTTACGTAATAATGAAAACCTGGTGGGATTAAATTTCGCCTATATTAATGATCGCGGATTTTACGCGCAAGCGCTCTTTCGTAAATGGAGATGAGAGAGTTTTGAATCGAAATAGACCGCAGATCTTTGGGACATTAAAACGATTCCTTTTTGGGTAAAAATACACGACGGCCTTTATTAATGCCAGCAATGTCGAACGGGGGGCTAGTAGCATTGTGATGGCGAACTCCTTTCTCTTACTGTCTGTCAAAAGCTGACAGACACGAGTAGAGAGTGGCGCATGGGATTTGGAGGTGCCCAAGAGTGGTCCCCAGCAGTTAAGGATATCTGTAACAGATAAGTCCCTGCACCTGAAGTCACACCAAGGCGGGATTGGTTGGGGAGATTGAGTGGCTTCATAATTTTGTAGGGATATTGACTCTCTAAAACTTTATCAAGGCCTATACTACCAATCCAGCCTAATGCTCTATCCTTCCAACAGACAAACTTCTCCTTTTTTAATATCTTCCAAAAGGAAGACTGAGAGGAGTTAAGATGAGCAATGCTCGCTCTATACTTCCTCAGCTGAAACCTATATATAGTGCTTTAGTATTCATTCGAGACGGCCTGTCTGGCGGAAACAGAGAGATTAGGATGGTGTAGCATATTAGCTAGGACCTTGAGTTTTGTTGGAGTGGGATTGTAAATACGATCTTTATAGGTAGTCGAAAGCCTTGCGGTAGCTTGCTAAGAGAGGTAGGAATTAAATTCGGTCAAACTCTCATTCTCAATTCCGGGAAGAGTTAGATAGCTGCCTGAAAGAACTCTACTCTAATAGGATCAAAGTGAAACTTCATTCTAAGCAACGTATCTTCCTCTATCCGCTAACAAATTAGGTCACGAGAGGTAGTCTGTTGTTGGCGCGACTGCTCCGTGCGGATGGATTTCAACAACCACATCGGAGAGAATTTGTTGTTGAGCAATGAAAGTAGGGTACGGTGGTTTGTGAATGAGATAGTCGTTCCAGGCTCTGCGGAGCGCTGCATTAAACCAACGACCAGTTCTGTCGTTGAAATCACCAAGTAATATGCCATAGCCACTACCCAAAATACTATCCAGGAGGTCACGGTTTTTGTGAATCTCTCCTCGACGGATGTAGATATTGGGTATACTCATTCGTTTACCGTTCTTACAGAGTGATATAACTAAACAAGACAGGGCTGGACAAGAGTAGTTTAACAGAAGGAAAGATCTTAAAGAGCATTTAATTAGGATTAAAAGACTTTGAGATGAAGAAGAGTGAGGTGGGGTTATGTTAGGAGTATAGTAGGTGTAGATGTGCTTTAGGATAAATCGAGTAATGTCCTGGGGGATACGGATAGACCGCGTATTCTGAAGGACTATAACATATGCGTCTCCACCAGATAAAAATCTAAGGGCATAAGCACCTCCCGAATTCCACTTAAGGATATTCAGTGAAAAAGGCTCCCGATTACTTTGCATTGTAATGGATTAGCTAGGAGGAGATAGTCCTCTTCGGTTGGAATCATATCGGGAAGGTCGCCCTTCCCGCTCCCGGTCACAACCGCTGAGTTCAATTGGCCATAGGCAATATCTTCATTTTCCTTTATTAGTTCTCAAGCTTTCCCCTTTTTGGACGCGTGGACTAATGCAGGTGCTAGATTGTTGGATGAGGCATTTCTTTTATTTGCTTTTCGTACTATATTCGGGAGTGTCAGTATTGAGTCGTTAGTTGCCGTGTTTTGTTCTAGTAGTGTTTCAATTAGCGAGGTAATCATTGATTGCATCTCTTTTAGTGTTGCCTGACGCTTTGAATCAATCAATCTTATAACATCCAGGTCAGAGAGAGAACAGGATGCGGATGAAGCGAAGGTCTGGTTCGGGTTTATTTTAGGTTCATTGAACTCGAAGTGTCGGTTCTTGTATTCTCTGAATGATTTACATTTCCTAGACCATGCGTGGTGTAACACACCGCAATTGATACATACTGGTGTGCTCGTACATTTGTCCATTGAATTGAAGTCGTTTTTGCTGCATACTCCACAAAGATGGGGGTTTGCACAATTAGAGCCCCAATGCCCCTCCCCATTCATGGCATATGGAGCATTGATGAAACGTATAGTCATCCGTTCTAATGTCTGTGATGTGTGTGAATTTTATATTGCATCCCATGAAGGCATTGCAACATGATTTCGTGAGTATTTCAACGTTGTCCACTGGGGTTGAAGCAAAAGCTATAGGCAGAGTGGTGCCATTCTTTCCCATTAGAAATCTTATATTATTTTGGTTGAATCTATTTTCGAATAAGTTGAATTCATCACTATCAATCTCTGATTGTAGATTGGTGATTTTAACTTAGGCCAAGATAGGTTTGTATTGAACGTCACATAGAGAGAGCTAGAATGCCGATTTATAAATTTCGTGAATTCTTGTGCTAAATCTGATGTGACAAAAGATAATCTCAATTCTGATTCAAAATATCGAATAGAGTTGGATATAACACGATCTTTGTATATGTTCGTGAATTCTTTAAGGAATGCTGTATAAATTTTAGACCTCTCTATAGTTTTTTAAATTTAAGTTAGATCAAGTTGGTGAGCTTCCTCGAAGGAGGAGCTCCTCCTGAACTGAACCATCGTTTAAATTATCACTAACCTTCTTGTCTTGAGACTTATTATCGTAAGATACCTTATATTTATCATCTTCTTTTGGTCTTTTGCTTGTATTTTCGATGATTTTGCTGGAAACTGCTAATTTTTTGAACGCTCCGACGTGCACAAATTTATTCGTTTCATTTTAAGTAAGTAAGTAAGTAAGGGTTTTATTAATAACTATATAACTGATAAAAACTTAAGAAACAAAAACATGCAAAAGACAACTTTAAATAGAAGCTGTTCACGACGTGTATTTTGAAATCTTCAACTTATATTCACGGCCTCAGGTCCAGAGGGATCTGAGCCCCTCGGCCGCACCAGCGCGCAGCCCTCTGACTGAACCATTCGGGGTCTCTCACACACCTAAGAGTCCAGTCAAGGCGGACTATGGTTGGTAATCTCGAGATGAGGAGCTTGAGAAACCTTAGTCTTTGTTCTGGGGGACGTCCTCGTGAGAAGAAGACTAATCCCGAGATAGCCCAAGTACCCCAGAGGCGCACTTGGGTTATCCCATTCAATGACAGATGCTGGGCCCGTTTCAGAGCCCACCTAGCTTTCTTCAGGATACGTTTAAGTCTATCCAGGTCAGCTTTCGCCGACCAATTCACCGTAACGGTGAACCCCAGATATTTTACTCGACTCGTGAAGATGGGGAGTGGTTGATGCTGCAAAATGGAGGAGAGTGTAGAGAGTGCTAGTCTCTCAAGTTTCTTTTTGGTGGCAGGAACGCTATTAAAGACAACCACCTGTGATTTAGAGGAGTTTAAAATAAGATTGGATGGGGCAACTGATCTTTTAATCTTAAAAAGAAACGGCTGATGTCAGAGATTACATCTTTGCACCTGCGTCCAGAGAACAAGGCTGTGGTATCATCAGCATATACCACTAGATGTTGATCACGTTTAAAATTCTTGAATAGAACAATGGATGCAGCAAGATATAAGATAGGAGAAAGTGGGGATCCTTGAGGTACACCCGTAATAGGGTAGAACTGACGCGCATCAGGCTTGTCTTCACAGTAGAACCGCTTGGTGTACAGCAATATCTCCACCCTGTTAACAATTCTCGCAGGCAACCCGAGGGACCTGAGAGAGGAGATAACGAAGGGAATGGAGATCCGGTCAAATGCAGCTGAAAAATCAAGAAAAACAGCCACAGCAAGCTGATGACTATTATCCTGACAAAACTGATGCACTTCACCAATTGCTGAATGGACCGAGCGCCCTTTGACAAACCCATGAAAACTCGGTGGGATCAAATTACGCCTACATAAATGAACGCGGATTATACGCGCAAGCGCTTTCTTGTAGATGGATATGAGGGCGTTTTGAATCGAGATGGGCCGCAGATCTTTAGGACAAGTGATTAATCTCTTTTTAGGTAAAAAAAAACTCGACGGCTGATGTTGATGTCCGCTATGTCAGACGGGGAGGCTAATAGCATTGTGATGGCGACCTCCTTTCTCTGACTGTATGTCAAAAGCTGACAGACACGAGTGGTGAGTGGCGCGTGGGATTTGGAGGTGCCCGGGAGTGGTCTCCAGGAGTTAAGGATATCTGTAACAGATAAGTCCCTACTCCTGAAGTCACTCCAAGGCGGGATTGGTTGGGGAGATTGAGTGGCTCCATAATTATGTAAGGAAAGTGACTCCTCTAAAACTTTGTCAAGGCCTATGCTACCAATCCAAACCAAGGCTCTATCCTTCCAGCAAACAAACTTCTCCTTCTTGAATATCTTCCAGAAGGAAGCCTGAGAAGGGTTAAGGCGAGCAATGCTTGCCCTATCCCTGCTCAGCTGGAGCCTATATCTAGAGCTCCAATATTCATTCGAGAGGATATGTCTGGCGGAAACAGAGAGATTGGGAAGGTGTAACATTTTAGCTAGGACCTTGAGCTTTGTTGGAGTAGGATTGTATATTCGACCTTTATAGGTAGTCGAAAGGATCGCGGTAGCTTGCGATGAGAGGTAGGAATTAAATTCGGTCAAACTCTCAATTCCAATTCTGGGGAAGAGTTGGATAGCTGCCTGAAAGAAGGCCACTCTAATAGGGTCAAAGTGAAACCTTCTTCTAAGCAACGTATCGTCCTCTAGCCTCCAGCGAATTAGGTCATGAGAGGTGGTATGTTGTTGACGCGACTGCTCGGTGCAAATGGGTTTCAACAACCACATCTTATGTAGCAGTAATATGTCGAGGAGAGAATTTGTTGTAGAGCAATGAAAGGTTGGGGAAGGTGGTTTATGAATAAGATAGTCGATCCTTGCTCTTCGGAGTGCTGCATTAATCCAACGACCAGTTCTGTCGTTGAAGTCACCAAGTAACATGTCATAACCGCTCCCCAATATTTGATCCAGGAGGTCACGGTTCTTGTGAATTTCTCCTGGCCGAATATAGATATTGGCTATGCTTATACGCTTACCGTTCTTACAAAGTGATATAGCTAAACAAGATAGGGCTGGACAAGAGTAGTTTAATAGGAGGGATGATCTTAATGAGCTTTTTACTAGGGTTAAAAGACCTTGAGATGAAGAGGAGTGAGGGGGGTTATGTAAGGAGTAAAGTGGGTGTATATGTGCTTAGGGATAAATCGAGTAATATCCTGGGGGAGACGGATAGACCGCGTCTCCTGAAGGACTATAACATCTGCATCTCTACCAGATAGAAGGCTAAGGGCGGAAGCACCTCCCGAATTCCACTGAAGGATATTCAGTGAAAAAGGTCCTTGATTACTTCCCATTGCGTAAGTGTTACCGAAGTGGGACGCCATCCACCTAGTCGCAACTAGAGGCGGAAAGGTCGCCTTTACCGCTTCCCGTCACGACAAATGGAGTCGCTTGCCCACGGGCGATATCTTCATTTCCATCGTTAGCCATAGCCCAGATCGAATCCTTCCGAGCAAGCTTCAGAGCAGCTATGCTCAGCGCTGACCCGTTTCGTTTCTTAGATTTTGGTGGCTTCTTAATATTGTTGGTCTTCCCAGAAGGAGGAGAACGGAAGGATTCCGCTAATTGACCCACCAATTTTTCAAGTTGAATCATTGATGCCTGATGCTGCATTTCAATAAGTTTAAGAATTTCCGTATCCGGCATCCTGTCGTCTTTCTTGTTAGACGAGACAGCTTCCACGAAGCTAGTCGGTTTTGCTGTTACACCCCTGTGTCTCTTTTGGTACGCTTTAAAGATTTTACACTTTTTTGACCATGCGGGGTGCTCACCACCGCAGTTTGCGCAAAATGGCTTACTTTCGCACTTCTCAGAATGTATAGCAGTTGTACCACACACGCCGCACTTATGGGGTAGAGAACAGCCAGCAGACCAATGCCCCCACTGATGGCAATTGTTGCAGTGAGGGTACGTTAGTGAGTCGGTTTCGATTATTGAAAATCTCAAATTATACCCCATAAAAGGATTGCATGTCGAAATCGATAGTTTTAGAGCTTCATCAACCGGGGCATTGCAGAACGCCACGGGAATGGGGAAGCCTTTAATCCCTTTTATAAAGCGCACGTTAGAGATTTTGTAATCAGTTTCTAGGGCTGATATATCTTGTTCTGAAATGTATGTGGGCATGTTATTTATCTTTATTGTTGCCAGGATTGGTTTGGAAGCAATTATACCTTGTTCCGAATGCTCTTTTTTAAAGTAGTCGACGTACGACATTGCCAGATCAGGAGTGCAGAATGAGATTTTAATCTCAGATTCATAATATTTAATCGCATTGAACAATATCCTTTTTTAAATCGATCGGCAAAGCCCCTTATAAAAACATTAAACATGTTCTGCCTTTCCAGAGGCACCAAAAGTCTGATAATCACGAGGTTGGATAATTTTGGTACCGGGGGAGTTCCCCTTTCGAAATATATTCAAGAGAAGCTAAATCTCCACTTACCTCGTTTATTGCATTGGCAGGAAAATTAGTTTTCATTAAGTTCTTTGAACGCTCCGACATGCTAAATTTACTCATTTTTTCGTGTTCATAGCTGTTTCATTTTGACAGCCGGTGCATAGCTATGGTAGAATGAACGTCGACATTTAAGTATTTTTTTTAGCTATAGTTTAGAAATTTGTACGTAGAAAGTGAGTATACGACCGAGCGATCAAAGCATTCTACGTCGTCAAACAGAAACTTCAATATGGAACAAGGAACAAGTACAATTTCAGATTTAAATATTAATTCCGTCAACGAGGTAAGTGATTTGTTATGCCAATTTAAAGCTGACTCGGGAGTGCTTCCCCCATTCCTAAATTATCAAACTTGTGCATAATAAATGCTCTGAAACCGATCGAAAGGCACAAATTATTTCCCACTTTCCTGAGAGAATTCGTGGGAAAATTTAATAATAGAATTTTATTCAATTCTGTTAAGACGCTTGAAAATGCAATAAGAATTTCCTTCGCTAATGGCAGCGTTATGAAGGAGTATAACGAGTATTTTGCAAACAATTTAGCCCATCTGGGATCGATTACACTCAAACCTATACAATGTTCCTTAAAGTTTTCGAATTTTCCCTCTTTTTTGTCTGAAGATGATCTAACTATGTTACAAAAATCCTATTGCCTCCACTCTGTCAGGCAAGTTATAGGAAAGCTGGGAGACCCCCTCCCTGTAGCTTTCTGTAAGGCAGATATTGATAACGGATTGCTTCTGTCTAAGTCCGCTTCTAACCCTTTTTTAGGGTTCAACCTTTGCTTTACTTTAATTGAGGAAGACAATCTAACATATACTCATTGTAATAATTGCCATGGATGGGGCCATTGGGGATCCTCCTGTGGTAAAATAAAGACTTGCGGTGTTTGTGCCTCAGACGCATGTTCCAGTATGTGTAAGGGCGAGATATGCTCAGCTCCTCCCTCCTGCCTTAACTGCGGGGGTAAACACCCTGCTTGGTCCCGACGATGTAATCATTTCCGGGAATACCGACAGTTGTTCGCTAAAAAACGGCTAATAAACCCTTCTCTGCAGCTGCTCATCCGGTGGATCGAATGTCAAATTCTGATATAATTCTTCTTCTGGACAATACTAAAAAGACGTTAATGTCACAATTTCAAGCGATGTTGACTCCTCTGATCTCGGCACTCGTGGGGGCGGACTCTGCCCCAATTCCTGCTGAATGTAAACCCCCCCCCAATCCAAGAAGAGGGGGCTTCCGCAAATAAAGTTCCACCGCTTAAAATTGGAAAGCTTCTTAATAACATGAACATGGTTGGCGCCTCACTGGGAAATGAAGATATTGCCCAGGGAGCTCTGGTTCTGGATGGGGCTAGTGGCAAGGGGGTAACTTCCTTGCACCTAGCTCTGTCTAGGCTGACTGCTCCTGTCTAACTGATCTGTCACAATGGTGAGTAAACCCGAGCCTTTTTCACTGAATATTCTTCAGTGGAATTCGGGAGGTGCTTCCGCCCTTAGACTTTTATCTGGTAGAGATGCAGATGTTATAGTCCTTCAGGAAACTCGGTCTATCCGTCTCCCACAGGACATTACTCGATTTTTCCCAAAGCACACATATTCCCACTATACTCCGTACATAACCCCACCCCACTTCTCTTCATCTCAAGGACTCTTAACCCTAGTTAAATGCTCCTTAAGGTCTTCCCTCATATTAAATTACTCTTGTCCAGCCCTCTCCTGTCTAGTAGTGTCACTCGTTAAGAACGGTAAACGCCTCAGTATAGCCAATGTCTACATACGTCCAGGGGAGATTCACAAGAACCGCGACCTCCTGGACGGTATTATTGATAGCGGCTATGACATGATACTTGGAGACTTCAACGACAGAACTGGTCGTTGGATCAACGCGTCACTTCGCAGAGCTAGGAACGGTTATCTTATTCACAAACCACCGACCCTACCTTTCATTGCACATCAACAAATTCAATCCTCGACATTTTACTGCTTCACTCAAGGTGGTTGCTTAAACCTCTCTGTACGGAGCAGTCGCGCCAACAATTGTCCACCTCTCATGACCTAATTCGCTGGAGAATTGAGGAAGATACATTGCTTCGAAGGAGGTTTCACTTTGATCCGATCAGAGTAGCCTTCTTCCAGGCGGCTATCCGACTCTTTCCCCGAATAGGAAATCTGTGTCTGGCCGAATTTAATACCTACCTCTCTTCGCAAGCTACCGCGATTCTATCGACTACCTATAAAGGTCGTATATACAATCCCACTCCGACGAAACTCAAGGTCCTAGCAAAATTACTGAACCTCCCCAATCTCTCTGCTTCCGCCAAACAGGCCCTCTCGAATGAATATGGAGCACTAGATACAGGTTCCAGCTGAGTAGGGATAGGACGAGTATCGCTCGCCTTAATCCTTCTCAGTCTTCCTTCTGGAAGATATTCAAGAAGAAGTTTGTTTGCTGGAAGAATAGAGCATTGAGTTGGATAGGGAATGTAGGCCTTGATAAAGTTTTGGAGGAGTCACTAGCCCTACACAACTATGGAGCCACTCAATCACCTCAATCAATCCCGCCTTGGTGTAACTTCTGGAGTAGGGATGTTTCTGTTACGGATATTCTTAACTCCTGGGGTCCACTCCCGGGCACCTCCAAATCCGTCCTTCCACTTTCTTCTCGGGTCTGTCAGCTTTTGACAGCTGATCAGAGAAGAGAGGTGACCGTAACTATGCTTTTAGCCTCCCCATCCGATGTAGCAGGCATCAATATTAGTAAACGTGTTTTTATTCCTAAGAAAAAATCCTGTTCATGTCCAAAAGACCTGCGACCCATTTCGATTCAAAATTCTCTCGTGTCGATTTACGAAAAAGCGCTTGCGCGTAAAATCCGCGACCATTTAAGTAGGCGAAATTTGATCCCTCCAGGTTTTCATGGGTTCGTCAAAAGTCGCTAGGTCCATTCAGCAGTAGGTGAGGTGGAGCAGTTTTGTCGGGAAAATAGCCATCGCCTAGTTGTGGCTATTTTCCTTGACTTTTCTGCTGCATTTGACCGCATCTCCATTCCTTTTGTGATCTCTTCTCTCAGGTCCCTCGGGTTGCCTGCGAGAATTGTGAACAGGGTGATCCTGCTGTACACCAAACGGTTTTATTATAAAGACGACCCTGATGCGCGTCAGTTTTACCCTATTACGGGTGTGTCTCAAGGTTCACCTCTTTCTCCTATCTTATATCTTGCTGCTTCCATTAATCTATTCAAAATATTTAAACGCGAACAACGTCTTGTGGTGTATGCTAATGACACCACAGCCCTATTCTCTGGACACAGGTGCAAAGACGTAGTTTCTGACATCAGCCGCTTTTTTTAAGATTAAAAGACCAGTTACCCAAATCCAATCTTATCTTAAACTCCGCCAAATCGCAGGCGGTTGTCTTTCATGGCACCACTGCAACAAAGAAAAAACTTAAGAGATTAGCACTCTCTGCACTCTCCTCCATATTTGCCTCTGAACCACTCCCCACCTTCACAAGTCGAGTAAAATACCTGGGGTTCACCGTTACGGTAAACTGGTCGGCGAAAGCTGACCTGGATAGACTTAAACGTATCCTGAAGAAAGCTAGGTGGGCTCTGAAACGGGCTCAGCATATGTCATTGAAAGGGAAAACCCAGGTGCGCCTTTGGGGTACCTGGGCTATCTCGGGATTAGTCTTCTTCTCTAGAGGACGTCCCCCAGAGCAAATACTAAGGTTCCTGAAGCTCCTCGTCTCTCGTTTACCCAGCATAGTCCGCACCGATTGGATCCTTCGGGGGGTGAAAGACCCAGGGTGGTTCAGTCGGAAGGCGGCGTGTTGGATCGGTTGGGGGCTCAGATCCCCATGGATTTGAGGCCATAATGTTTTAAAGAAGACTGACATGCAACTTTGAAGATTGTCAATTCATCTCGAAGAAGATTAGATAAAGGCTTGATAGTAACTGTCTTCTGTTAATGATATTATCCTGCATGTTTATTTTTAATAAAATCTTTAATTATTTATTTATTTAGTATTTTTTACAAAATTTAACACGTCGGCTCAATTGAGTAAATTTAATATGTCGAAGCGATCAAAGAATTCAATGATAACGAATTTCCCTGTTAATGCAGTAAAGGAGGTTAGTAGAGACTTAGCTTCTCTTGAATATATTCAGTAGGGGGAACTTACCCGGTACCAAAATTATCCAATCTGATGATTATCAAACTTTTGGTGCCTCTGGAAAGGCAGAACATTTTCAATGTTTTTATAAGAGACTTGTCGATCAATTTAAAAAGAGAATATTATTCAATATTATAAAATACTACGAATCTAATATTAAAATCTCATTCAACACTCCAGACTGGCAATGCCGTACGTCGACTACTTTAAAAACAAACATTCTTAACTAGGTATAATTTATTCCAAACCAATCCTGGCAACACTAAAGGTGAGGAATATGCCAACCTCCATTTCAAAGGAAGATATATCAACCTTAAAAAGTGATTACAAAATCTCAAACATTTGTTTTATAAAAGGAATCAAAGGCTTCCCCATCCTCGTGGCGTTTGGCAATGCCCCGGTGGATGAAGATCTAAGACTGTCGATGTCGACATGCAATTATTTTATGGGGTATAACTTGAAATTTTTAATAATCGAAATCGACTCACTAATGTACCCTCACTGCAACAATTGTTATAAGTGGGGGCAATGGGCTGCTGGATGTTCCCTACCTCATAAGTGCGGTGTGTGATACTACTGATATACATCCTGGGAAAAGTGAACGTACGCCATTTTGCTCAAGCTGCGGTGGTGAACACCCCGTTTTCCTCCTGGGAATACCAACAATATCAAGGAGTCACCAAAATCTAAGAAACGAACAGGGTCAGCACTGAGCATAGCCGCTCTGAAGTTGGCTCGGAAGGATTTGATCTGGGCTGTGGCTAACGAGGGAAATGAAGATACTACCCGTTGGCAAGCAACTCCACCTATCGTGACTGGTAGCGGAACGGGCCACTTTTCCGCGTCTAGTTCCGATTAGGTGGATGGCGTCCAACTTCGGTTACGCTGATGCAATGGGAAGTACTCAAGAGCCTTTTTCAGTGAATTTCATTCAGTGGAATTCCGGAGGTGATTCTGTCTTTCGCCTTCTATCTGGTAGATATACAGATGTTATAGTCATTCAGGAGACGCGGTCTATCCGTCTCTCACAGGACATTACTTGATTTATCCTAAAGCACATTACAACCCAATTTACTCCGTATATAACCCCTCTACACTCATCTTCTTCTCAAGGTCTTCTAACATTAGTTAAATTATCCTTAAGGTCCTCCCTCTTACTAAACTACTCATGTCCTGCCATTCTTGTTTATTTATATCACTTGTCAAGAACAGTAAACGCATCAGTACAGCCAATGTCTACATTCAGCCAGAGGGAGTCACAAAAACCGTGACCTGGACCGTATTTTAGATAGCGGCTATACCATGATACTCGGTGACTTCAACGACAGAACTGGTCGTTGGATTAATGCAGCACTCCGCAGAGCCAGAAATGACTATCTTATATATAAACCACCAACCCCATCTTTCATTGCTCTATAACAAATTCACTCCTCGACATTTTACTGCAACATAGGATGTGGTTGTTAAAACTCATCTTCACCGAGCAGTCGCATTAACAGCTGGCCACCTCTCATGACCTAATACGGTGGCGGCTAAAAGAAAATACGTTGCTTAGGAGATTTCACTTTGATCCTATCAATGGTCTTCTTTCAGGCAGCTATCCAACTCTTCCGCAAAATAGGAAATGATAGTTTGAACTAATTTAATTACTACCTTTCTTCGCAAGCCACCGGGCTTCTTTCGACTTCTTATATAGGTCGAATTTACAATATCACTTTAACAAAACTTAAGGTCATAACAAAAATGCTACACATTCCCAATCTCTGTTTCCTTCCGACAGGTTCTCTCGAATGAATACCGGAGTTCTAGATATAGGCTCCAGCTGAGTAGGGACAGAACGAGTATTGTTCGTCTTAATTTCTCTCAGGCTTCCTTCTGGAAGGGCATCGGAGTGGATTGGTAGCGTAGGCCTTGATAGAACTTTGGAGGAGTCACTAGCCCTACATAAGGCTAGAGACTACATAAGGCTAGATATCCCTACATCTGTTATTGAATGAGAAGACCCAAGTACACTTTTGGGGGTACTTGGGCTACCTTGGGATTGGTCTTCTTCTCTAGAAGACGTCCCCCAGAGCAAATACTAAGGCTTTTTAAGTTCCTTATCTCGAGATTACCGAGCAAAGTTCGCCTCGACTGAACTAAGGAGAGTGACCCCCGAATGGTTTAGTCAGATAGCGGCGCGCTGGTGCGACCGGGGGCTCAGATCCCTCTAGACTTGAAGCCGTTAAGGTATAGAAGTCAGAAGTTGTTGGCAAAGATATAACGTAGAAGAATGTTATTTCATCGAACTATGTTTTTGTGTATTTATCGACTTGTTTGTTTCTGTTAAGAAAATATTATTATTATTTTTTATTGTCGATTTCCAAAAATACGAAACACTTTTCCGACAATATTTTTCAAGTTTTGGAAGCTAAATATACTTGTGTATCTACCCGATGTATTTTAAGGCGTAAATACTTTACGACATTTCTATCCAAGAAGTTTAGAGAGCTACCATTGTTGACCATCGCTTCGATCCTCTTATTCAAAATATAGATTGGTACTTTTAGCTGAAAGTTTGTATCCACGTTGGGGAAGCATAGTAACACGCCTGATTATGATACTTGATCTCGTTTAGAAATACATATCTGCACGTAATGACCCTGTTTATCTCATTTGTGACATGCGACAATTCTGACAGGACAATTTATTCGTTGATGTTTTTCCTCCACGAAAGAACATGTAGTACATTTTATGTTTGAATTTCGATTTGGATTAGCATTCATTCGATCGACATAATGTTGACATGATCCTGATTCGTTATCAAAAAGCATTTTTGTTATATAGGAGCCTTTCTTATCAGTATTAACAACCATTATGCTTAACATTGCATGGATTCTGGTTCGTCAGTTTGACAATAAAAACCGATATTTTGTTGTACAGTAGTAAGTGACTTGGCAAAGGTGACGGCCCTATCAAAATTCAGCTGGTCAAATTCAAGAAGAGGTTGCCTGACTGTATCTGATCGCAGCCCACGTATAAACGAATCCCTGCTGTATTCATTCTCAAACTCATCAACGTTGCAGTTCTGAAATTACAATCTCTGTGCAAGGAACACTTAAAGCTGTAATCAACTCCCTCTCGACGTCCGCCGCGCTCCCTCCTTTATCACATTCAAATACCTCCTCCGTTCCCACCTTCTCGACACATGATTTAGATTTTTTTCTTCGTGGTCATGTAAGCGTGCGCCAGCACACATTTGCCACATAAAAATATTTCATTTTTTTTAGCACAGTGATTGCACAACATGATCTATATCCTCGATTTTATGTGATCGAATATAAAGTTGCGCTTTCGAAGCATGAACTTTCTTTGACTGTCTCTTTCATCCGAATACACATCTAATCATTCTAGTCGAATATTCTATTGTTGGTCAAGTCACTGAATCTGTGAGAATTGATTAATTGGATAATCATCCTGCGCATATATATTCTAGTCCTTACAATGTTCAATAAATTGTGAAACTTAACTGAATAGGTTTTTATTCAACAACTTATAATATAAACAATATAAATTAAATATAATAATCGTAGACGGAAATAATATTGAGTGGACCATTTGTAGCGTCTCACAAAATATGGATTATAAGCCCAATCACAATTAAGCTTAGAGATTTGTTTAATACATGCGTTAGGAGTGCATATGGATTAAGATTATGCACATGTGTTCATGTGTTAGTAATGCCGTTGACAAACTGTAGGATGGAAATTCGCACTTTAGCTAAAGATCACAAATCAACATAGATGATTGCATTTCCGATCAAATTACCCGACGTATAAAATTTACATTGCGGATAATTAGTATCTCATTACTCTATAGCGATGGCTATAAATAGCTTGCAGTTATTCCAAAAAACCAGCAAATGGTGCACAATAAAGTAAATAAATAAATAAAGAATTTGTTATATTACCAAAAATAAATGAAATACATGAAAAAGCCAAAACATTCAGTTCAGTAGACAGTTGGCAAACAAAAATTCTTTCTCCAATCTTCAGCGCCTTCCCAACTTTAATGGCCACAAATCCAGGGGGATCCAACCCCCCCCAACCAATCCAACACGCCGCCTTCCGACTGAACCACCCGGGGTCTTTCACCCCCCCCCGAAGAATCCAATCGGTGCGGACTATGCTGGGTAAACGAGAGACGAGGAGCTTCAGGAACCTTAGTCTTTGCTCTGGGGGACGTCCTCTTGAAAGAAGACTAATCCCAAGATAGCCCAGGTGCCCCAAAGGCGCACCTTGGTTTTCCCTTTCAATAATAGATGTTGGGCACGTTTCAGGGTCCCTCTAGCTTTCTTCAGAAAACGTTTGAGTCTATCCATGTCGGATTCGCCGACCAGTTCACCGAAACGGTGAACCCCAGGTATTTTACTCGACTTGTGAAGGTGGGGAGTGGTTTAGAGGCAAATATGGAGGAGAGCGCAGAGAGTGCTAATCTCTTAAGTTTTTGCTTTGTAGCAGGGGTGCCACGAAAGATTACCACCTGCGATTAAGCGGAGTTTAACAAAAGATTGGATGGTGGGAGCTGGTCTTTTAATCTTTAAAAGAACCGGCTGATGTCAGAGACTACGTCTTTACACCTGTGTCCAGTAAACAGAGATGTGGTGTCATCAGCGTACATCACTAGACGTTGCCAGCGTTTAAATGATTTAAATAGGTTAATGGAGGCAGCAAAGTACAAGATAGGAGAAAGTGGGGAAACTTGAGGTATACCCGTAACAGAATAGAACTGACGCGCATCAGGGTCATCTTCATAATAAAATCGCTTGGTGTACAGCAGAATCTCCACCCTGTTTACAATTCTCGCAGGCAACCAGAGGGACCTGAGAGAGGAGATTACAAAGGGTATGAAGATACGGTCAAATGCAGCAGAAAAGTCAAGGAAAACAGCAACAACTAAACGATGGCTATTCTCCGACAAAACTTCTCCACCTCACCTACTGCTGAATGAACCGAGCGACCTTTGACGAACCCATGAAAACCTTAGGGAATCAGATTACGTCTAATTAAATGATCCCGGATTTTACGCGCAGGCGCTTTTTCGTAAATCGACACGAGGGCATTTTGAATCGAAATGGGTCGCAGATCTTTAGGACATGAACAGGATTTTTTCTTAGGTATAAAAACTCTCTTACTTATATTGATGCCTACTACATCTGATGGGAAGGCTAAAAGCATTGTGACGGCCACCTCTCTTTTCTGGTCAGCTGTCAGAAGCTGACATACCCGAAAAGAAAGTGGAGCGACGAATTTGGAGGTGCCTGGAAGTGGACCCCAGGAGTTTAGGATATCTGTAACAGATAAGTCCCTACTCCTGAAGTTACCCCAAGGCAGGATTGGTTGAGGTGATTGAGTGGATTCATAGTTGTGTAGAGCTAGTGACTCCTCCAACACTTTTTCAGGGCCTATATTACCTACACAACTCAATGCAAATTTTTTCAACAAACAAAATCATCCTTCTTAAAAATCTTCCAAAAGGAAGACTGAGAAGGGTTAAGACGAGCAATACTCACCCTATTATTACCCAGCTGGAACCTATATCTAGTGCTCCAGTATGTATTCGAGAGGGTCTGTCTGGCGGAAGCAGAGAGATTAGGGAGGTTGAGCAATTTTGCTAGGACCTTGAGTTTTGTCAAAGTGGGATTGTATAAGCGACCTTTATAGTTAGTCGAAAAAATCGCGGTAGCTTTCCAAAAGAGGCAGGTAATCAATTTGGTAAGACTATCATATCCTATTCGGGGAAAGAGTCGGATAGTTGCCTGAAAGAGGGCAACTCTGATTAGATCAAAGTGAAACCTCCTTCGAAGCAACGTATCCTGCTTAATTCTCCAACGAAGTAGGTCATGAGAGGTGGACAATTGTTGGCGCGACTGCTCCTTACAAAGGGGTTTAAGTAACCACCTCGAGTGAAGCAGTAAAATGTCGAGAATTGAATTTGTTGATGTGCAATGAAAGGTAGGGGACGGTGATTTGTAAATAAGATAACTAAAGACAGAAGCACCTCCCGAATTCCACTAAAGGATATTCAGTGAAAACATCTCACGAGTACTCTGCATTGTGATGGATTAGTTGTATAGGGTGATTGCCTACCTAGACAGAACTATGTTTATGAAGGTAGCCATTCCCCACCACCAGCCCCATCCAGGATATGTACTTACCCCAGGGCAATATCTTCATTCCCCTTTTAGCCTTCAGTAGTTTTCCAATCTTGATTGGGGGGACTGGATTGGCCGAGCCCCCTTTTTTAGAAGCTGATGTAACTGTTAAGGCCGGTAATACTATATTCGGATTTATAGCCTCGATTGCCATAAGTATAAAGCTCTCAAGTCTCTTAACCACTAGCCCCATCCAGGATAGGTACTTACCCAAGGGCAATATCTTCATTCCCCTCTTAGCCTTCAGTAGTTTTCCAATCTTGATTAGGGGACTAGATGGGCCGAGCCCCCTTTTTTAGAAGCTGGTGTAACTGTTAAGGCCGGTAATACTAGATTCGGATTTATAGCCTCGATTGCTATAAGTATATTGCTCTCAAGTCTCTTATGCGAGGAATAAATTTCCTTGTCGACCATTAGTGATATTTCTGAATCGCTCATCCTCTGAGCAACGGCAACAGTAAAAAAATGAAGCAGCCGATTTGTACTTTGCGGGCTTAATAAAAGCTTTTTTGTAGGCTTTAAACGTAGTGCGGGCCCTGCACCAGGCCGGATGGCTCCCCCACAGTTGGTGCAGGACAAAGGGGCCTTGCAGGAGTCGGTAGAATTAATCGCCAGGCAGGACGAAGAGCCACACATCCCACATGTAATCGTCCCACTGAAGCTGGACGCCCAGTGTCCCAATTTGTGACACCGGCTGCAGTGGGGGTATTGTAATCATCAATATCAACGACTGTAAAGTTCAGATTGAATCCCACAAAAGAGTCTGAACAGGCTTTGGACAACAGCTGCGCACGATCGATGGGTGCGGCACAGAACCCTACCTGGATAGGGTTGCCATCCCTATACAGGATTTGGCGCAGATTGAAAATCCCAAATTGGTTTGTCAAAGCTTTTTTATCATTCTCATTCAATGAGAAGGGTAAATTATTAATTTTAAGAGGCATTTTTCGGTATGCAAATAAGCTCTACTTGATCCGAGTGAAGGTTGTTGAAATAATCTCTGTAAACATTCAAGATGTCAGCTGAGATAAAAGATATCTTCATAACACCGGCATATATTTTTTACCTTGTTAAAAAGTATTTGATTTCTGTAATTATCCACAAAACCAAGGAGGAAAGTGTTATATAGTCTTTCTTTTTCAATAGGTTTAATCACTTTAATAATCACAAGGTTATTCATTTTCGGGATGGGGGAAGTACATCCCCATCATTTGAAGAAAATGAATCATCACTAACCTTGGACCGCATAGATATAATCGAAGATTTAGGATCACTTACGTCACATTTAGCATGAGAATCTGAGCAGGAACAAAAAGCCTTTGATGGCTCCGACACAAAATTTGCGTGATCGTTGTTGTGCATTGTTTGCACAATAAAGTAATATGCTTGCTCCTGCAGCAATTCCTGATGTATCACCCTCAAACCGAATATTATGTATAAAACGCGTACAGTGCCACATATTTGTACTGGGATAGTGACTCGGGGGAGCTTCCCCCTGTTCCAAAAATGAAAAATTTATTACTTATCGCTGGTATTAAACCTATTGAACGTCATCTACTGTTCAATACATTTCTTCGCGACTTTATTAACAATTTCCCAGGTCGCATACTGTTTAACTCAGTTAAGACTGGCGATAATTTACTAAGAATTTCTTTTGCATCCGCTGATATAGCAAAACAATATATGGACTTTTTTACAAAGAATCTTTCGCATCTTGGAACATTCAATTTTAAACCTATACAAGCTACTATTAAAATTACAAACTTTCCGCTTTTTCCCGATGATTCAGATATAAATTGCCTTATGAAAACGTATAAACTTTTCTCAGTCCGACAGTTTAAGTCTAAATTTGGCGACCCACTGCCGGTCGCATTTGCGAACACTGATCGTGATACTGGTGAGGTCATGTGTAGGATTTCAGCTAATCCTTTTATTGGATTTAATCTAAAATGTTCGCTGATCAGCGAAGACCTTTTTACTTATCCACATTGCAATAAGTGTCATAAGTGGGGGCATTGGGCCTCCACTTGTAAGTTACCTCAACTGTGTGGCATATGCAGCAGTGGTTCCTGCTCTGCCCTGGCTAATAATTCCAAATGCTCAGCCAACCCACTCTGTAACAACTGCGGATTGGGGCATCCGTCTTGGTCCCGCAAGTGCCAGCATTTTACTAAATACAAAAATAAATATGTACCTTCGTCTGCTGCTACTAAGACCTCTTTTTCTGATGCAGCCAAGACAATTCCTCCTGACAGAATGTCTAATGTGGACATTTTGTACCTAATAGAAAACTCTAAGAAAATGATTCTTATGCAAATGGAGAACTTAATTAAAACGCTGGTTAACTCTTTGGTACAAAACCCTACTGTTAGTCATGAAGAGTACTACCCCAAATCCAAAAAAGGGGTGGCTATGCTCAACCGATCCCGCCGAATAAGGTAGGAAAACTTCTTAAAGCCAGAAATACAAGCTCCACCCCAGGAAATAAAGATATTGCCCAAGGGACACCGGCCGATGTCGGGGCTAGTGGTGGGAAGGGAAACCCTTCCACACCTAGCTCTGTCTAGGTCGACAGCCCCCGTCTAACTGATCTGTCACATGGTGAGTAAGCCCGAGCCTTTTTCACTAAATATTCTTCACTAGAATTCGGGAGGTGCATCTGCCCTTAGGCTTCTATCTGCTAGAGACGCAGATGTTATAGTCCTTCAGGAGACGCAGTCTATCCGTCTCCCCCAAGACATTACTCGATTTATTCCAAAGCATATATGTTCCCACTATACTCCGTACATAACCCCACCTCACTCCTCTTCATATCAAGGACTCTTGACCTTAGTTAAGTGCTCCTTAAGGTCCTCCCTCTTGCTAAACTACTCATATCCAGCCCTGTCTTGCTTGGTAGTTTCACTTAGTAAGAACGGTAAACGCTTCAGTCTAGCCAATGTCTATATTCGTCCAGGAGAGATTCACAAGAACAGTAACCTCCTGGATGGTATTATTGACAGCGGTTATGACATGATACTGGGGGACTTTAACGACAGAACTGGTCGTTGGATCAATGCAGCACTTCGCAGAGCTAGGAACGATTATCTTATTCACAAACCACCTTCCCCCACCTTTCATTGCACATCAACAAATTCTATCCTCGACATTTTACTGCTTCACTCGAGGTGGTTGTTAAAACCCCTCTGCACGGAGCAGTCGCGCCAGCAATTGTCCACCTCTCATGACCTAATTCGTTGGAGAATTGAGGAAGATATGTTGCTTCGAAGGAGATTTCACTTTGATCCAATCAGAGTGGCCTTCTTTCAAGCGACTATCCAACTCTTTCCCCGAATAGGAATTGAGAGTCTGACCGAATTTAATACCTACCTCTTTTCGCAAGCTACCGCGATTCTATCTACTACCTATAAAGGTCGTATATACAATCCCACTCCGACGAAACTCAAGGTCCTAGCGAAACTGCATAACTTCCCTAATCTCTCTGCTTCCGCCTGACATCTCTCGAATGAATACTGGAGCACTATATATAGGTTCCAGCTGAGTAGGGATAGGACGAGTATTGCTTGTCTTAATCCTTCTCAATCTTCCTTTTGGAAGATTTTCAAGGAGAAGTTTGTTTGCTGGAAGGATAGAGCATTGAGTTGGATAGGGAATGTAGGCCTTGATAAAGTTTTGGAGGAGTCACTAGCCCTACACAACTATGGAGCCACTCAATCACCTCAACCAATGCCGCCTTGGTGTAATTTCAGGAGTAGGGATCTATCTGTTACGGATATCCTTAACTCATGGGGTACACTCCAGGGCACCTCCAAATCCGTCGCTCCACTTTCTTCTCGGGTCTGTCAGCTTTTGACAGCTGATCAGAGAAGAGAGGTGGCCGTCACAATGCTTTTAGCCTCCCCATCCGATGTAGCAGGCATCAATATTAGTAAGCGTGTTTTTATTCCTAAGAAAAAATCCTGCTTATGCCCTAAAGATTTGCGATTCATTTCGATTCAAAATGCTCTCGTGTCGATTTACGAAAAAGCGCTTGCGCGTAAAATCCGCTACTACCTGAGTAGGCGTAATTTGATCCCTCCAGGTTTTCATGGGTTCGTTAAAGGTCGCTAGGTCCATTCAGCAGTAGGTGAAGTGGAACAGTTTTGTCGAAAGAATAGCTATCGTTTAGTTGTTGCTGTTTTCCTCGACTTTTCTGCTGCATTTGACCGTATCTCCATTTCCTTTGTGATCTCTTCTCTCAGGTCCCTCGGGTTGCCTGCGAGAATTGTGAACAGGGTGGAGATTCTGCTGTACACCAAGCGATTTTACTATGAAGACGACCCTGATGCACGTCAGTTCTACCCTATTACGGGTGTGCCTCAAGGTTCCCCACTTTCTCCTATCTTATATCTTGCTGCCTCCATTGAACTCTTTAAAATATTTAAACGCGAACAACGTCTAGTGGTATATGCTGATGATACCACAGCTCTGTTTTCTGGACGCAGGTGCAAAGACATAGTCTCTGACATCAGCCGTTTCTTTTTACGATTAAAATACCAGTTACCCAAGTCCAATCTTATTTTAAACTTCGCCGAATCGCAGGTGGTTGTCTTTCATGGCGCCCCAGCAACAAAGCAAAAGCTCAAGAGATTAGCACTCTCTGCCCTCTCTTCCATTTTGATTAATCAACCACTCCCTGTCTTCACCAGTCGAGTAAAATACCTGGGGTTCACCGTTACGGTGAACTGGTCGGCGAAAGCTGACCTGGATAGACTTAAACGTATCCTGAAGAAAGCTAGATTGTCTCTGAAACGGGCCCAGCATCTGTCATTGAAAGAAAAAACCCAGGTGCGCCTTTGGGGCACCTGGGCTATTTCGGGATTAGTCTTCTTTTCGAGAGGACGTCCCCAGAGCAAAGGCTAAGGTTTCTTAAGCTCTTCGTCTCTCGTTTACCCAGCATAGTCCGTGCCGACTGGACTCTTCGGGGGGGGGTGAAAGACCCGGGTGGTTTAGTCGGAAGTCAGCGTGTTGGATCGGTTGGTGGGCTCAGATTTCCCTGGATTTGAGGCCGTAAGTGCAGGGAATACAAAGAAGAAGATGCAAAGAAGATATTATTGTCTGAACTCGGATTGTGTCTTATACTATTTTATTTTATTTTTTGATGTTTTTCTGTGTTAGTTAACAAAGTCTTTAATTATTTATTTATTTATTTGTACTGGGATAGCGTTGTGTGATGCGAGCAATATTTCATTAAGAACAAATCTGCGAGTTAGAGAGGATATCGTAGGGGAATCAAGCAAGTTATGCAAGAGTTATTCCTCCTTCCATATCAACGTAGCCGAGCTTTAGGCAGTAATTCAACGGGTTAATTCAGCTATCAGGGATCCTCGTATCAATGATTAAAAATCAGTAATAGAATGAAATGCTATTGAATACCAATATGTGATTGCAGTATCAAACGAGTATTATCAGAGTGATTATTCATGCCTATTAAATATTGACTCATTTATCATGAGAACGCTGAAGCCTTCCATCACAATATAAGGTATCAACATTCCACAAACACCCATAGGGTTTACATCATGCTAGATATTATGCTTTTCGAAATTTACTAAAAAAATCATTATCTGATGTTGATATTCTTAACCTGTATGCGCAGTTTATTGTTACAAACAACGTAGCCCACAAAATACGAAGGATATAATTAAGGATAATCAATTTTCAACATCATAGGATATCGATCTTACGGCAGCTTTGACTTGGATTTCCGTATTGCATTCGTATCTGAACATAACTCAATGCGATTTTAGATTTACTTAACAATTCATATATTTTTGTTTTTTTTCAAATACAGTATTCAAAAATGCAGTATTTGAAAAATACAGTATTTTGTATTTTTGTATCTTATATTAAAAATAAATACTTTCAAAAAATTAAATTAAATAGCAATTGTGTCATTGACCAGACAAAGACATAACCCATCTACTACAGTTAAAAAAATAAAGACAATATTACAATTTTTTACAAAGATCAAACATGATCAAATTTGATTGTCTGGCCGAATATCTTGCAACTTTTCGTATTGCAATTGGGAAAGAAGGTTGAAGTAGCATTTGCTTTTCAAGACGATACCGACCTTACGTGCGTAATCTACTTTATCCAGGTGACCATGGGTAACTGTGGGCCATCGTATATCATCCGTAGTCAATGTCCATACATATGGTCACCACCTTGCGGATGAGGACTTGAAACCATTATTTGCTAATATATAATGCAAGTTTTTTCTAGTTATTGTTTGAAATATATTAAAGTAACCAGCTAATTCATAAGTATCCCGTGGCTTAGCACAAAAGTTTACAATTACCGTTGCGATCCTACTCTTTATCTTCAAGATTTCTGCTACTGTAGAATCGTTAGTGCCCGAGATTATTATAGATTCAGTCTTATTTGACACATTTATTTTGCAGCTGCAAGTCTGTTACATGTGTTTAAAATCGATTTATCACAGAGCATATTTGTGCCATTATGTTCGGCTTTTGCTTTCTTATATCCGTTTTGAACTATAGATGATCACAGGATTTCTGCTGAAATTCGTTAAGCTTGAATTATGGAATCGTTTCAGGCTATATAATTCGTTCATAATAAAGATAATTTCAACAAAGATTGAGATCCACTGGGGCTTGCACTATTTGTATTTGCAAAACTTTTGCTAAAACGCTGACTGCACGCTAAAATTAAATGGTTAGCAAATGAAATCTGTGTAAAATTATTCTTGGAACAATTTAAATTTGACAGTTTAGTTTTGAAGGAAACCGTAAATGAACGTGAAAAAGAGACAACCAAGAAATAAAAACAAATTTGAAGAACTCCCCTCAAATTAACTTAAAAAGGGGCAGAAATGTACCAATAGAAAGCAAACATGTATCAAACAAAATGGATAGCGATCATTATTGAATATTGATTTTTGCTACACCTGTAATTTTTAAAAACATTTAGTTCAAACAATTATTTCTAAAACTCAATTTATTTATAAAATTAATCATTGATAAACATCAATCGATGATTTTAAAAATCAATAATTATAAATCATGATTTAAATCAAATGACTTAATTCATTTCACAATAAAAACGACTTAGTTTAATGATTAGCGAAAGTATCAACAAGGCTAAGAAATACTAGGTTAGATAGTAATTAATACAAAAAATACATAAACGAAAATTTTCACAGACAACACGCTTGAATATACGATGCATGAATGCTTACTCATAGATCGGCAATTGTTAAATTTTCATATCTAATAAAAGACATAAATTGTAAATAGTTAATAATATGATCCACATTATTGATAAAGAAATAAGAAATAATATTGATCAAAGAAGTAAGGAAAATTTTATTTGATATTTCGCAAACCCCTGTTAGCATCTTCAGAAAATTTCTTCTGAAGTTGCTAACATAAGTTAGCGAAATAAATAAATAAATAACATAAATACTCGGTTTTAATTATGTCTGTGATTCTATAAATATATTAGGTAATTACGTTTCTAATTAAACACATTATATGAACAATAATGATTCATTCAATCAATTCCTAATGTCAACTGATGGTTTTACTGCGACAAAGGATATAATTGTATACGTCGAAGCTGTAATTGAGCTGCGGTCAGGTAAATTTCAGTCTGTGTACCGAGAGAAAATTAATTATCTCGTAAACATGTCAGGTATCACAATAATAAGAGAAATTTTTGTTTATAACATAATAAATTGGCTTTCGAGTTCAAGCAAAGCACACTCACGAAAATCTCGACGCGAAATCGATAATGCAAACATAAAACTAAAATTATTTATATTTATTTATTATTGAATATTGAATTTATTTGTGGAGCAAAATGCTTTTAAAAGTTACGCAAAATTATCCTAGAATTTTTAAATTTTTTAATTATTATTTATTAGATGACTTCATTAAACGAATTATAAAATGTAATTCGTTAAGATATAAATTATAGAAAAATAGAATAAAAGTTACAGAAAAAAATTGCATAGTTTGTGATATTTCAGTATCGTTAAGTTGGAAGGTTTCCGTATCTAGCGACCTCTAACAGGCACGCTGCATTTCTCCACTGCACTGCACAGCTTAATTTATCTAATTCATTTTATTAAATAAATTTATAATTTACCAAAATCCTGTGATACTAAGAAAAAACAAACATTTATTTTCGGTGTTTGCAATAAGCAAATTAAAAATCCACTGGAAGAATGCCAAAGTTTTTGGTCTTTGTTAATACACAGGATGACTTCTTTAATTAAAATTATAGATTACGTTAGACACGTTTTGCGAAGTACACCATGTAAATCACTGTAATGAAAGAAATGATCAACAAATCACACTATAAACAGCAGTAAATTGAGATAGGTTAATTTTGTTATAACTAGTAGAATATATAAACGACGATAACAACGTTGCTTTAAAGATAAAAGTCGAACGATAACGTTCGACTATAATAACGTAGTTTTATATCAACGATAATTAATGTCAAATGCGATGATATCAATGCAATTTGGTATCAACAATGATTAATGTCATCAAGATTTTATTAAAGCAACGGTATTATTCTATTTATTAATTAAAAAATAATTTAATTATTAATTCCAATTATTTATTTAAAAGATTTAGTAATAATTATTCTAATTATACAATTAGTATAATTTAATTATTTAATTTAAGTTAATAAATCTAAATAGACTAAAATTAATTAAAGCTAATTGTTTTATCTGTTCGGTATGTACATAGAATTTAAATGTAAACTATATTGCGCTTTCGCGCTTATTCTCGTATAGCTAATAGATTTGAATTTAAATAATTCAACAAAGCAAGAACAGCAATTAACGTAACTTTTGAACAAATGATAGGTTTGCTTTTGTTAGCTAACTAATACAAAGAAGTATTGACAAAACTTGTTACTTATTTTGCTGACAGTCGATAATTCAATACAAAACCTGTTCAATAATACACTGAATAAAGGTAATACATAAAAAAAGTGCAATAAAATGCGGTTGGAATTTTTTTATTTAACAGAAAAACACCGATATAACGACATCTAATTTTATTTGTTTCCTTAATAGCTGTTAGCTGTTAACTTACACAAATGTTCATTAATTCAATAAAGCCTTATATATAATTATGTCTGTATATAATGTGTCTGTACAGACATATTATATATAATACAAATATATATACATTATACATATCTAGAGAAAATAGGAATACCCATCACTGATGATCGTTTGCTACGATCGATTATATTATATTCCATATGTTAATAAGCAGCAGAAGAACAATAATAAGCAGCAAAATAACAATTTTTTTGTTCTTCTGCTGTTTATTAACATATGGAATATATTATTTAACGTTTTGGCTTGTAAGCATTCTTCAAAATGACCAGGAAAGAACAAATTGATTTTTGACATTTCGGCCGAAGCCTTCTTCAATTGTATATATTAATATCTCAAACTTTTTTTGACCTAAAAAAGTTTGAGATATTAATATATACAATTGAAGAAGGCTTCGGCCGAAACGTCAAAAATCAATTTGTTCTTTCCCGGTCGTTCTATTTCCCCCTTTGAACAGTAAATGGCTGAATCACGTGAAAATGATCCCAGGGGACGGTTTTCTCAAACTTCTCACTTAATGGTTAAACTAACCATGTGCTTTCCGGACCATCCTAATTTTATTCGGCAGGAATTTTACTTGCTGTCGTTGCTTGCTTTCTCACAGGATCCTTTGGAGGATACATTTTTATAATTTTATTTCTGAATGGGTTAAACTGTGCCTTGGGAGCTAATATGCTTCAGTTTCATAATTGTAGATGTTGCCAAAAACCGGAGTTCGATTACAAGTTGAGCAGACTTCCTTATCACTCCTAGAAGAGCTGATGGTAGCCGGCAGCACTCATCAGTAGGGTGAACTACCATCAGTCGTTTCGGCTGTCTTGTGATTTATTAAATAGGCATTTCCGAGAATTTGCAAACGTGGTAGCATGGGCATAATCTTTAAACTAACCATGTGCTTTCCGGACGATTCTAATTTTATTCGGCAGAAATTTTACTTGCTGTCGTTGCTTGCTTTCTCATAGGATCTTTTGGAGGATACATTTTTATAATTCTATATCTGACTGTGTTAAACTGTGCTCCGGGAGCTAATAAGCTTCAGTTTCATAATTGTAGATGTTGCCAAAAACCGGAGTTCGATTACAAGTAGAGCAGACTTCCTTATCACCCCTAGACGAGCTGATGGTATCCGGCAGCACTCATCAGCAGGGTGAACTACCATCAGTCGTTTATATATATCACATGACCGTCTAGGAGTGACGAAAGTTTGCAGGCTAAAGAATATGCTCGATTCGAACACATCCACAAACATATGGAAAGAATTGCTAATCGCAATCTCGAGTAATATCGATTCAAATGAAACTCTTATTAAATAGAAAGAATCGATCCACTCAATCTCGGTTTCTTACAGTCAAGCATCCGAAAGTTTGATCCTCTGGTTGTTAATGATGATCTGGATTGCAAATTGTAGGATTTAAGAGCTAACGCCACCTACAATTTAAGCTAGATATCGGAAATGCATTTTCACAATGTCACAGAGGCAGCCGAAACGGTGAGTGATAGTTCATATTACTGACGATGGCTGCCGGATATCACATGACCGTCTAGCAGTGACAAAAGTTTGCAGGCTAAAGAATATGCTCGATTCAAACACCTCCACATATATATAGAAAGACGGAAAGCACATGTCCGGAAAGCACATGGTTAGTTTAAAGAGGCTATGCCATGCTACCACGTAAGCAAATTCTCGGAAATGCCTATTTTATATATCACAAGACAGCCGAAACGACTGATGGTAGTTCACCCTACTGATGAGTGCTGCCGGTTACCATCAGCTCGTCTAGGAGTGATAAGGAAGTCTGCTTTACTTGTAATCGAACTCTTGTTTTTGGCAACATCTACAATTATGAAACTAAAGCTTATTAGTTCCCAAAGCACAGTTTAACCCAGTCAGAAATAAAATTATATATATAATAAGTATAAATTAAATCAATTTATAAGCTACTTCCGGTTGGGATCACGCTATGACCAAAATATATTCGAAATATGATTATTGGTCTCTACAAATAATTGTTGGTAGAGACCAATAATCAAATTGCGTATATATAATTCACGCTTTTATTCACAATGTCCCACAGGCAACCGAAACGACAAGAGAGTACTTCATTCTACACATGAGTGTTGCCAGGTCCTCATTGGTCGTCTAGAAGTGACATGGTTACTGAAAGTCGTGAATCGAAGTCCAGTCTATCAAGCAACACCATTTAGTATATATAATTAAATTCTCGTTAAATTGATGACTAGAATCCATAAAAATCGACGTTAAAAATTGTCTATGTTATTATAAATTCTTACAACTAATAAAGCAATAAAGCGAAACGTCTAGTTTCTTCTGTACTTTACTAGTTTACTAATCACATATATTATATACATAAAACTAAATTGATATCAATTGAAAAAACTAAATTGGATATAAAATTTAATTGGATACAAACTAAAAACTTAAATATCAATTGCATGTTTACAAAAATGGATATTATTTTATCAAAAGCCTTTATGTTTTTCTTAAGTAAATACTTTTTACAAATTCTTCTTACATTATCAAATAAACATAAATGTAATCTATTTTACGGGTCAAAACCAAATGACGAATGATAATTGCTACTAGCTTCGATAAACGCTACACGGCTGTTACTTTTTTTAGAGAAAAGAACCCAATCGTATACTATTAATAACATTCAATCATCATAATGAATCACAATAGATATTGATTTTATATCTCTATCTTTATGCTGCCAAAATCTGTGATCGTGGGAATGCATTTATTGAGCAGCAATTACAATGTGGGGAGGTGACAGGCATTTTTCATTGTACCGATTTGTTGATGTACAAGAACCTGATTATTGTTGTTGTGACCAATAGTCGGTAAAAATTCAAGATTGATATTAGGATTGATACTAGCAAAATTATTGCTGCCATTATAGTATTGCTGATGTTGTTGATATGAAGGCACTTGATGTTGATGGTGGTAGTTACTGATATGAGGGTAATGCTGGTTTTGGTGCCGCTGTTGATGTTGATATATGACGGTATTCGGATCGCTGAAGTTCACTAGCGCTTGTTGTCTGCCATCACGTGGAACAATGCCATTTTTTGTCATGTTCGGACAGGGCATTCCATTGCTGTGAATATCGAGTATAAAATGCTGTGGATGCTGATGCTGTTGGATCGGAGGCATGATCGGCGAAGATGATGATTGGTACAACAACGGGGAAAGTGGTGATGGTACTAAATAATTTGGGATATTATTGTTAGATGGAAGTGATTGATTATATGTTGGAATGGACGGATGCGCTGGATAAAATAAGGATAAAGATTTACCTTTCAAGCGACATTGTTGTTGATCTTGATGATGTTGGGATATCATTAAATCATTCTGAAATTTGACACTCCCGGAGTGGCTCTGCTGTTGTAAAAAATTCTGTTGATTGTTCATTTGATGAAAGTTATGTTGCTGCTGGTGGTGATGTTGATTATAAATACTATTATGAAATGAACTTTTCTTAACGCCGTTGAAAACGTGAGCCTGCATTGATATCTGAGCAGGCGATGAAGCATTAGCCGACGGTGTTTTATATGCGGCGAATGTAAGCGCATCATTTGGCGGAACGGTTGGCTGTGTGATAGCAACACCTTGTGGTGCAGGATACCGATAAATTGTTCCCGAATTATAATTACCATAATTTACATTGTTACCATTGTAAGTATCTAGCGAGGAGGTTGCCGAATCTGCGCAATAATGACAAAATTGTAAAGGAGAAGAGAAATGTTTACTACTAGGTGGATCATCATCCAAATTTGTGAGATATTCAGAACAAAACCCATCCGAATTACGATAATCATATAAATTATTAAACAAAAGTGGGGCAGAAGTTAGCAAGGCTGACGATGATGGTTGTTGTTGAATTGACGGTGGGGTTGAAGTTGCCAAAGATGAAGTGTACGGTTGAAGAGACGGATATGAATTGCGATACTGGTTATGATATGTGGTAAATACCGATGGGACATATGAGTAGCGCTGTAAATGAGTTTTAGATTTGTGTTTATAATTGGATAAGCCTGCGTATCCAGGCTCAAAAGCTTGCATTAATAACTCCTCAGTAGATCCTAGATGATGCTGATTTGATGCTGTTGATGGATGTGATGGTGATGGTGTAGACGGTGAAGATCCTTTGTAATCTAAATTGTTTGGTAAGTAGCCGTCTAATTGATGAGATGAATTTCTATTGGTTGTCGATATGGCGGCGTTGCTGTTGATAGACTGGTTACTGCTACAATTGCTAGAAATAACATCATCCACATGCCTACTGTGTGAATGATGCTGTTGAAGCTCAGATGTGGCATTATTTTGATGTTGCTGAACTTGCTGAGAGCGTCGTTTAATATACTCGCTAAATTCATCTGGCAGCATGCGACTATATCTTCTTGAGCTAGATTTTAATTTAGTACTACCAAATTTAGTTTGTGCAAAAGTTGCTGTCGTGAAAACAGGAGATGAACGATAGCTGGCATTTGATGATTCGTATCCCGAAGATATCAATGTGTTTCCGTAACTTAGCAAGCTGCTAGACATATCAGATAAAGGAGATGATTTAATACCGGAATTATCGTTAAATAATGGTGACGTCGATGACGATATGCTCGAGGCCATCAAAGCTGAGATTGATGTAGTAGATGCCGAACCGGATACAGATTTTTGATCGTATTGTGGTGGCTGTGATGTACTTGAAGAGCATCCGCTATCATCTTCACTAGCATTTGTTTTATAACTACTACTTGTAGTAACGGTTTTATTGTTCAACTCTGTTTGTCCAATGTTACTACTCCTGTCCAATAGAGAGTATTCTAGGCCAAGATCCCCATCTTTCTTATACAATATAATTACTTGACCACGTTCACCTATCCTGTAAGAAACTTCTCCGGGATCAATCCATATAATCATATCATTAGGAAGGCACTCAAGTATTTCACGTTCATCCATGCCAACCTCTTTCACAGCGTCATGAATTACCCTGTCAATTTTGGGTAAATTAAATTTCAACGATCGAAATCCGGAGCCCCGAAAAGGTCGATCTGGATGCCAATGATTTTGGTATTTTGACTTTAGTTGCTTTTCAAGTTCTTCACCAAACATGTTCACCCGTCTCCTTGGCAGTTTAGTGTACAAATGTGAGGTCAGAAACCTCAGCGCAATAGCAATTTCAATAAACATCAAATGATCGTTCTATTTAGGTTTCAATATGTTTGATATTATTGCTATTAGCTCGATAAACTATTGTGATATATGAAGATACTGTGTCGTGAATGTATACGTAAACAAAAAGTCTGTTGTTTAAATGCTTATTGTATGATCCTTTTGCCTGACTATGTTGGGTTATCTGCTCCACAACAAAATTCAAATTAAAACGACTCAATTTGTAATAGCGCACTATTATTTTAATGTGATTTTCGAATGCACAACATCACTTGAAAAACGTAAATTACCTGGTTTTTTAAATTGCTTTTGTGTTTGTCATTTGAGTGGTATATACACTACACAAAAGAAATAGGAGTAAGTCCCCGCTATCACACTATTTTCTTCTCGCTCTTACTATATAATATTTTCAGTGCAAAATTGTAATGTTTTATTCGTTTTTACCTTTTCGTTAAATTATATGTAAATTTAGTTTCTGACTCGTTCGTTTCTACTAACTTTTTATCTAACTATCGCGAAATGTATGCAGTGCGTGAGTTATGCACCAGCCATCATTGCATCGTCGTCAACGATAACATCATCACCATGATGATCAGCAGCCCTACTCTATATGTCATAAAAACTTCATGTTTATAGTTTAAAAAACACGTACTATATAGAAATTCAATTGAATTTAATGATTGGGTAAGGTGAATGCACCTAGGTAAGGTCGACAAAAGTGTTAAGTGCAAAGGAGAATAGTACTGCCGAATAGCAGTCGTCGTGCTTACCGATCGAGAACTGTTTACTCTGGATAAAATGACGATGACGCCGTTTTTATACAAAGATGTGGTGATAATCACACACTAGATACATTTCAGCTCATGGCTTTTACGCAACTATTAAATTAATAAACATTTTATATTAGAGATATTATATCAATCAACGTAGATATCAACTAAATTATAATACTCCTAAAAATACTTGAATTTTAATTGCTTATCTAAAAAAATACTTGATTTTTAATTGCTTATCTAAATTACATTTTTAATTATATATTTTTAATTACATTTATATTTTTCATTTATATTATATTTTTTTATATTATACATTTTTAATTACATTTTTACTATCAATATAAAGGATAATTATAATATTTAATTAACATTAAATAATGTTGGAAAAAGTGTAGGGCTATTTGTGTTCCATCCTTAGTTTACTGTCGCTTTTAAGATAATTTATTATCTTAGATAATTATTATAACATTAATAATTATTAATTATTACACAAATTTATGTGATAAGCTAGTCCGTTTAAAGACAATATCAAAATTCCAAATTGACTTAATATATACAATGAATAATTTGATTATGATTTTGATAATTCACAAAACCAATTCATTTATTGATTTCAATAAACTCATTTTTGTGTTTAATTATTTGCATTTTCGAAAAATGCAAATAATTAAGAAATTAATTTAAATTCATTGCATTCGTGATCTGAAATTCCCCAACCAGATGAGTTAGTGGAAAGAGTGAAGTTAAAAATTATTATATTTAAATATCGCATTTTCGATAGTCAACGCTATCATCATCATAAGGATAAATTGTCGTTGTACAAAAATCTTTACTATTTATGAATTTATAAAGCTGTCAATTGCATATTTTACTTGTTCCAGCAGATCAAAAATGTCAATTGTATATTTTACTATCGATAATTCTATTTTTAATTAAATAATCTTTTACTTCACTCTCCGCACTAATTAAAAATATTGTTTTATTGTACTAACTATAATGTGTATATACATATGACCGTTGAGATATTTAATAATACACTTCAAGTGAGGTGGTCAACTCCCATTAAAGTAATCAAAGCAGGCTACCTACATTAATTATAAATAAAGTATTACTTAACAAAATATTTTTTCATCCCCATTAGTTCAAAATTGTTTATTTTCTGTTCAATTTGATAATCTCCTCCTCGTCTTAAAAATAACAATGTAAATAATAGAGATTCCTTACCTTGAATTGTCATTATTGAAAAAGAAATGTTCATGAAACCATTTTTAAATGGATCGTTTTATCGGCTCATATTCTTATAAGCTTGCCTTAATGCTACAAATTGATAAACTCAATAGTTTAAATCTTTACATTCAAAAATGATCGATTTATTAAAGTTTTATGAAAGAGAAGTACATAATACAGCATGCGTACTAGATCTGAAAATATGAATGGCCATGAAAATACGCTAAATCGTTGAACACTGACAAAACATTTATAAGCAAAGAATTATAGATAGTGTATACTTATATTCAGATAAATGGCAAGCAGCATTTAAAAGAACAACGCTAATTTTAATTGCGAATTAGAGAATTAATTACATATTAAATGGCAACGTATAAATTACTGTAAATGCATTAGTAATTTAAATAAGAATGTATGAATAGATCGATGTACATAATATCTTGTGTTATAATAAGCTTAGCACAACTATAGCAAAACATGCGTTGTTGAGTTTCGTCGGCTAATCCTCGACCCAATTTAACTGCCGCAATAGAGAATACCAATTTTTAGAAATATATCCATACTGATTTGTATCTAAATTTTTAAATATCCAAGAACTATCAGGTATAGCTGAACGACAAAAAAATAATTTTGATATTTCGCTAGTAACTACTAGCATCTTCAGAAAATTAACGTATTTTTGGGAGGAGATATAAAAATGCATGTTTTGCATTTTAAAACGATTATTCCATATATCATTGATATATGGAATCCCAACCTACTTCCATTATTTTAAAGAACCAAAAATATGAATTTTATTAGTTCTAGTCTTAAATAAAGCCTTTTTAACTGCCCATTATGGAAATTAATTTTATCTTAAAGTATTAATTATTAAGCCATCACGTTGTTCCATCCCGACAAAATCGGAGCAAATCAAATTGTTTCGCAAAAATGATGAGCTAGCAGCAGCTACTTTCCAAGTTCTAGGGATATTTGAAGCACAGAAAACAACATCAGGTTTTAATCCAACTTTTTGAAAAACTGATGTTTTCAAAGTCTTGTTTGGAAGCCTGCTAACGAGTACATCCAAAAATGTTAAAGAATTATTTTGCTCCTCCGTCATTTTCCATTGTATGTATGTCAAAATGATTTAAATTAGATAACAATCCTTTAGCGTATATGTTATCAAGAACAATAACAAATGTATCATCGACATAACAGACCCACATTTTAATTTGAGCAAATATATTTTTCAGATGATTATCTTCCTATGATCTCATATAAAGTTTGCTCAAAATATTTGCTAGAGTAATACTCATTGCCTATCCATCCGTTTGTTCATATAATTCTCCATCAAATTCAAATATCATGCCAATAGTACACATTTTTAATATATCAAACCATTGATGGTATGTTAGGTTCGTGTCATCGTCAGGATTTCCTTTAGATATAAAATTACATGCTATCCCTATGGCCTTCAATGTAGGTATATTAGTAAACATTGAAATTGCATCAAAACAAAGGAACTTTTTATCTACCGCCTACATATTGTGAATCCTTTGGGATAATTCTAGACCATCTTTCATGAATGAAAATGTTCTCCTACAAGTTTTAATTTTAACTTTTGAGCGATATATTTAAACAATTTATGCGCGTTTGTCATATAGAAAGCCACAATTGGTCTAGCCACATGCTCTTCTTTATGTACTTTTGGGAGGATATATAAAAATGCATGTTTTGCATTTTTTGATAAAGACAAATTATATATTTGTGAACTTATCCTTTTTTGACGATAAATTTCTTTCAAGTAATTGTTAAATTTATTTTGACTTCGTAAGGTATTACCATATGATACTTTTTTAAATTTGTTGTAATTTATTACATAATGTTACATTACATAATGTTACATTCATGTTTATTCAAAACTACAAAACAATTTCCTTTGTTTGTATTACATTCCACTAGGTCATTATCTTTTATTTCTTTTTTAGTATGGTTTAAGTCCTTTCCAGCATTATGATTACCCGGAAGCATATTTTCGAAATTTTATTATAGTTCAATTTAATGTATGATGGTAAATTATGTATTAAATGAGAAGAATAACCAGTTTCTTCTAAACAGAAGTGTAGAGTTGTTCTTCCTTAACATTTAATCGTGGTGTAAAATTGAGTCCTAGATCTAACAAATTCTTAGAATTTTCACTTTATTGTTTTTCACTCCAGAATATGACCTCATTGATTTTTTAATACTAGTATTATCTGGATCATAACTTGATAAATTCAATTCCTTAACAAAAAAAAACAATTTTTTTACAATGTTTATATACTCCAAATCATAATTAACTTAATCATAATTAAACTTATAAATAAGAACATTTTCTAATTATTTGATATGTTAAACAAAAATTAATGAAATAACATCAAAATACAAAATTTCAGAAAATCTAATCAACTTATTCAGCAATTTAAACTCACAACTAATAGCAAACTTTAAGAGCTGCACACTTACCTTTTTGGAGAACTGACTGTTACAAAAACCATTTATTCCGTAGGTAATCCTGACACCACTAAGAACTATCTCATTATCTCAACAAGCCTTTAAAAACTTAATGGATGCCCTAGTCTTTATTATTCAGTCTTCGATTTTCTCCAATTTTCGCGTAATTTTCAAAGTGGTGGTTACATAACATCGCCTAATTGTTAGAAATATATCCATCTTGATCTGTATTTTAAATTTTTAAATATCCAGAAACAAACAGAATTAACTATGTCAAGTTTCTGAAGATACTAGTAGTTACTAGCAAAATATCAAATTGATTTTTCTTGTCGTTCAACTATACGTGATAGTTCCTGGATATCTCCATCACTTCTCATACACATTCGTCTTAGAGTGGCCAAACTGTCTAAAACAAATAGGTTTGCTGCCCAAAATCTAGAAGTGTTGGACAGAAACATGTGGCTGAAAAATATGCCATATTTTAACGATATAGAGTATTTTCAGATGTCGTTCACAAAAATATCTAATAAATCGATCACTTTGGGATGCTAAGATTTGTAATTCATTTGGCATGAAGGCTTGTTCACGATTTTTCATTATCGAAAGGAAACCAGCTCTAAAGTAGTAAGCTTCCAAAATAATTGTAGACTAAAAACAAGATGTAAAAACTCACCATAGAAGTTATTTCCAATCGAACTTTAACCACTTTTTCATAAACTACCAAAAGAGTAGATCAAAGTAAATTACACTAATTAATGAAATATGCTTTTGACGATTCTGCATATTTTGTAAATATTTAAAAATCACGTTTTATTGAAGAGAATATGTATAATTAATATGTTATTAAAATCAAATGCAGAATAAAATAATATATTTATTGGTTGACAGCTCACCATGTAGCATTATTGTTACATTAACATATTATGTTAATTTACAAAATTACATAGTAATAAAATTACATACAATATAATATCATATTAGTATTATATTTGATGCATTTGTTAATTGAATGCTTATTCATAGGACCTTTTGTACGTATTTTGTAAAAAATATTATAAAATATATATATAATATAAATATGTAATATTAATAAATAATATATAATATATATTAATAGTAATATATAATATTACTGATCTTATTTTATAATACTATTTATATATAAGGCAAAAACCAAATAATGCCTTGCACTGCTGTGTTATTTTACATTTGTTTTATAAGACGCACAAAACATCTTGTTCCTTTGGTTGAAGCTCTCTTATTAGATGGAAAATTTTATTAATTAAATCGTTGCCTTAAGAAAACCAAATTTCACTTTGCTTACATCATTAAATAATGATGTAATTGTATTTTTACGAACAGTAAGTAATTAAATTCAGACCGTCATTTTAAGATTTTTAATTACAACTTGTTTTTCTAAAATCTGAGGATGATGACAGTGGCTGTCGAAATATCAAATTTTAATTTATCAATAAATCAATAATCAAAGTTTAACAAATATTATTACTACCATATAAATAAATATTATAAGAAGAAAGTAGGTTTTTCAAATCAATTCTATAAAAGATATAAAGTTACATATAGACTTGTACAAAAAATATCAAAAAAATAAATACGCTTAAAATAATTTATAATATAATTTATCTAAAGTGACTTAAAAAATTTAGTTAAAAAATTGAAAAGCACATTTAAATATAATTTATCTAAAGTGACTTAAAAAATTTAGTTAAAAAATTGAAAAGCACATTTAAATATATTTCAATAAATTGAACTTTTACAAAAACATCTCTAAATACGAGTACACTCATATCTCATTTTAGACAATTATAATATTAATAATAATTATTAAATTGTCTACATCTATTATATTTATTCTATAATTTTATTTTATGTGCAATTCCTTGTTCTACTCATTTTTTATTTCTCTGTAAAATTTGTAATTTTCTTATTTTGGCCAAAACCGAAAGGTTAAGTGCTTTAATAAAATTCTCTGAATAATTATAATTATTAATTATTTATTAGTGGAGAGAGTGAAGTAAAATATTTATTTAATCTCGAATTTTCAATAGCCTACTGCTATCATCATCTTCAGGAGTAAATGTTACAAAAATATTTTTACAATTTAAGTATTTGCAAAGCTGTCAACTGCATACTCCGCTTGGCGCAACAGTACAAAGACATCAATTGTATGTTTTACATTGCGAAGCGGATCAACGATTTTCTTCACTCGCTCTACTAATAAATAATCCAATATGAGTGAACAATTAATTTATAATATAATTATTAATAATGGTAACTGTTAATTGAGCTATTAGCATTGCTCATTATTAACAATGAGCTATTCCTGTTGATGCATTGCAAGTCAAAAAACAAACGTATTTAACGCATTGTCAAACGATTCAAAGTCAACAGATAGTTGCTAATCCTATCACTGAGTGTTACCATGTATTCGCATTTGAGGCAACACAACCTCCTTGATATAGTACATAAAACACAAAATCTTCAAATTTATTTATCGGATTGATCGTTTGTACCTTCCAAAACATATTGAACCAAAGTCTATAAAATCATATAAAAGTAACTTGATCATATAACACAGTAATGAAAGACTTTTATCAATAAGGTAGAAAACTTACACATTTAGTAACCAGGTAGAGTTTCTATTATGTATCCAAACGTAATCCATGTCTTTTACCAAAATTAAGAGAATGTCCAAATCGACAATCACTGAACTATGTCGAGAATTTGATCGTTATGAAAACGTTTATTATAGAACAAAATTAAATTTACAGAAATCTAGAAGACAATTGAGAATTCGATAATCTTCATAAATGATTATGATAAAAAAAATGTTAACACCAAAAACACTCACAGTATGAACTAGCTAAAAAACATTTAATAAAATGATATTCATAAAAATACATCCAAAACGTAAAATACAACTATAATACAAAAATAAAATGATAAGCAATTCGTTAGGTAACGACGACTAACTAGATGAAATCAAATATAAAAATAAATTAATAAAATTTGTTGCAGTCAGTTACTAAAATTTAATGCATAAGTTATTGTCCTTAGTATTAATAAAAAAGGGTTATCTCCTCTAAATCCAAATCCAGTATCAGGTTATTATTTAATTTCTTCCAGAATACATAAACTCCCATTATGATCTTTACATAATTTCTCACAATGCTGTCTTGAATTCTTTAAGCTCATTTAAGAACACCCCGAGATCTTGCAACATTCTGAATTTATTCGGTTCTGTATTCCGTATACGGTAAACACATTAGAATACTATCATGATGTTTAATTTACACGCTCTTGTTTATTTTACTCTTTTTTCAGATATTGTTGTATAAACGCATAAAGAAAATAGTATTTCTTTTACATTTGGAATTTATGGTAATTTATACAACAATATTTACCTGTATATATGGCGGATCTACATCTCCGACCCGATCGTATCTCAACTCCGCCGAAAGACCCTACTGCCCAAGACATATACTGCCAAAAGTCAACGACTTTCGATAATTACATTTTCGAAACTACAAATCACTCAGGACGCCGAAAAACTGTACACGCTTTTCAACTTCGTGTCCCCAAACATATTCAAACTCATACACCCTTACATAAGACACGACGATGCCATGAAATTATTACGTGACCGGTACGACAAACCCGTAAATGAGGTGTATGCCCGGCACATCCCACAATCTCGTAAGCAGATGGCGGATGAATCATTCGACCAGCACATAGAGGAACTCCGAACCATTGCTGCGGAATGCACGTTTAAAGCGATTACAGCTGATAGGTACATAGTTAAGACTATTTTCGACGTCGTCATCACGGGAATCAGCTATTAGCTCCAATACAGTTCGCCAAAGACTTTTGGAAAATTCAGATATCGACCTCACTTCTGCGTGCGATCAAATCAGGGCAATGGAACTCGGAGAATCGCGTATGAAAACATATAACTCTTCCATGGCAAACGAATACGACACTCTGGTAATACAACCAGCGTGTCTTCTATCAATCTGAGATCACTAGAGCACCAAGGCAGTGAGATACCTCAAGCTTTCTCGCAAGAAGAACAGCGTGATCTCTCAAGTTGTGCAGTTTCGTCGAATCAAGTATCCCACAAGTATACAACAAGTGTAATAAAATCGGACACTTAGTGAAAGTATGTAGATCATCAGGTGAGAAAAACAGCTTCTACTCAAGTGTCAGACTTTGCGGATTAGCGCCTGCTCCTACTATCGCAACGGTGCGTATAAACGGACTTGAGCTTAGATCACTATTCAACACTGGCGGTACCCTCAACTTCATGAGCATGTTTGCGGTCTACTTACTGAAAGTACGTTACTATCCGAGACCTTATTAAATATGCATAGCAACATCAAATCTTCATGCCACATCGCGAGGCTGCGTCACATCCGATCTAACGTTCCAGGGCAAGATACACAGAACAGTCGAATTTTTCGTCCTCGAAAATCTGTGTTCAGATATCATACTCGGTACTAAAGTTATGCAGCGTTATTCGCATATCACCTTTACTTTCGATTTTGACAAGGACTCAAAGAAAGCATCGACATCTCTTTGCCAGATGAGCATCTCCTAACCGCCTCGACTATTCGATTACCTTTCAAAAAACTGCAAGCCGATACTGACAAAATCGCGCAAAAATTCACTAGCTGATAACTCTTCATGCAATACGAAATCGACAGGATGTTAAGATAAAAAATAATCGAACCTAGCTCGTCACCGTGGCAAGCACAGTTATTTATAGTAAAAAGTCAGCGAGGAAGAAAGCTACTTGTCATTGACTACTCCCAGACAATAAACAAATGCACGCATCTGCACGGATACCCCCTTCCAAATATCAAAGACCTGATAAAGAAGATCGCTCAATTCAAATATTTCTACTCAATGGACCTCGCAGCAGCATACCACCAGTCGGAATACAGGAGCTAGACCGTCCATTCACAGGTTTCGAAACCTGCGGGAAGCTTTTTCAATTCGCTCGAATTTCTTTTGAACTGACTAATTCTGTAGCGTGTTTCCAACGGATTATGGATCAGATAATTGAACAAAACGACCTCAGGAATACGTTCGTCTACCTTGACGACATCACAATCAGTGGTATGATGAAGGAAGATCACGATAACAGTGCCGAAAGGTTCCTTTCGGTATTTCATTCAGTCGGCCTGATTCTGAACAAGTCAAAGTGCAAGTTTAGCAAGCAGCAGATACACATACTAGAATATACCATCGAGGACGGTAAAATAAAACCCGACGAACAGCGTCTTGCACTATTAGTGAATCTCCCCATTCCTGAAAACAAAGAACAATTGTACAGGGCGCGTGGAATGTTCTCGTACTGTTCTAATTGAATTTCGAATTTTTCGTCCAAAATACAGAAATTTAATACTACATATTTTCCGATGCTCTGCGAAGCTGTCAACGCGTCCAATGAACTCAAAAATAACGTACTCTCGGCTGTTATATGTTATATAGACGAGACCAAGAAACATACAGTCAAAACAGATGCATCTGCAATTACAATACCAGCGTCACTGAGCCAACAGGGCCGACCAGTAGCTTTTTTTCGAGGTCACTATCGCATGCTGAAATCAAATGCTGAAAAAAGTTCGAAACTGTCAACGCGTTCAATGAACTCAAAAATAACGTACTCTCGGCTGTTATATGTTATATAGACGAGACGAAGAAACATACAATCAAAACAAATGCATCTGCAATTACAATACTAGCGTCACTGAGCCAACAGGGCCGACCAGTAGCTTTTTTTCAAGGTCACTCTCGCATGCTGATATCAAATGCTAAAAAACGTTTGATAACTCATAAACATACAATCTAAAATACATACAATCTAAAGTAAATACAATACAAATTTAAACCAAGCTTAGAAGAATTAGTAAATTGATATCCAGTTCAGAAACAATAGCGAAAATGATAAAACAAGGCAGTAAAAAGAGTAAAACAAGTAAAAGCAGTATAACAAGGCACAGGGTAGTAAAAGGCAAACTTGCTGAACCCTTCAATCCTGAACTAGAACAGATGCCACGGCATGTTGAATCGCAAGTTGCTTGTAGTAACAGTGCGTGTGGCTGTTGGACGGTTGTCATTCATATTTTTGATGATAAATCCGTGAAGGACAAAAATTTCCAATGCGGAATTCGTGTAAGTGAAGCTCCTGATCGTCTGAACACTCAAATAAAAGCTAACTGAGAGTGTAAATGGTTTGTATAGACGAATCTGTTCTGACGAACAAGAAAACGCGAGTAGTGCCACAAGTTTTTGTGTCCAGGCTGTTGAGAGGGTTCTTTCTGCCAAGCCAGACAAAAGGCCATCTCGGCACGTGCTTATTTCTGGAGAGTTGAATGCCTGTCAAGTATTTGATACTGGCGACGGGCTGAAGGAAAAAGTAGAATCACCGTTGATGGTCAATGATGTCGGTGACTCAGACGATACAATAAAATCAAACGATCCTTCTCATCACAGAACGGAAACGACTTCTCCTAACTCGTTCAGCTGCACCTCGATGATGGAGCATAGTCACAGCATCATGGTTCCCAATATATCTCCCACCCCTGACACGCTTGACGTCACTACTGCTGATTTGCAGAATTCGGTGTGTCGAACAAACCAATTCAAAAGTGATGCAATGCAAAGCGAAACTTGCAGAGTTACGAAATGCAGTATTGAACCAGATGGAAATAAGCAGTACCAGCCACGTGTACCATCGATACCTACTTTTAAAAAAATTCCTTCACCAAGTATCGGTAGCAGCGCTTGTAAGATAAATAGAATTTCTGATCGAGGATCACAAACAGACCATGCAACAATAGATCAATGCACTACAAAGATCGTCCCAATTTCGGCAACTCATTTTGGAGCCTCTCCTGCGGCAACTCGTCTGGAGCAGCGATCTATCCGAACCCCACGTTCGAGTAACATACGAGATGTTACTCGAACTGTAACGTATGATGTTACCTCAAGTAACATCATACGAGATGTTACTTGAGGGTGAGGAAGGTTTGGCAGAATCTCTACAGGTCTTGGCTTTTCACAGAATCGGCAAAAGAGACAGAAATGGTAAGACTAGATTACTAAGATTAGTTTGTGCGTCTTCTAATCAAGCCGTTTCCATTCTTAATAGAGCTTACAGATTAGCGGGTACGTCTATGCGCATCTTCAAGGACCTTTCGATCGAGGATCGCCGTCAATTGTCTCTTGCTAGGAAGGAACTATATAACAGGTGTCAATTAGGTGAGGATGATGTATGCATCCGAAATTTTCGGGTGGTTCGACGCCGACCATTTGTACGATGGGAGAAGTTAACTATAAAAACTCAACGAAGGGAGCTTTAGGAGACTTGGTTTCATTTCGTACCATCTTATCGAAAAGTCCGGTGAATTACGGTAGTCATTCTATCAGGATTGCATGTTCCAATGTTCGCAGCTTAGTCTCTATATTTGATGAGTTCAACTTTTATTTATCAGCAGCGACGTGTCTATTTTCGCACTCACTGGGACCTGGCTGCACAGTGGTATTGATGACAATTGTGTTAACATCCCGGGCTTCTCACTATTAAGAACTGACCGAGGAAACACCCGCCGTGGTGGTGAGGTTGCGATCTATGTAGACAACAAAATGATTGTGACCAACGTTATGTCATATCGAGATGATGATCTATTGGAGTCGCTCTCTTTAACAGTGAAATCGGGTGATACGACAATGTCGATTTGCGTTTGCTATCGTACTCCGCGCACTTGCTGCTTGAAACATGACATGATCAGCTATTTCACGAAAGTGTCGAAACCGTCCAATTTCATCCTTCTTGGTGACTTTAATATTCCGAACCTAACTGGGAGCTCCCCTTTCGAATGTCTTCGCGGTGTAAGTCAGATGGATGTCGACTTATGGAATTTTCTTGTGGACGATTTAGCTCTTATACAACAAGTCACTCAGTCAACTAGGTTTATGGGAAATAGCTCCTCGTTATTGGATTTAGTTTTCAGTAAAACATTTCTTGACATACGTGAAGTTCAATATGACCCTCCCATTAGACTCAGTGATCATCTCGTCATTAAGTTTTTTACTGGTTTCTGTGACGAAGTCCCATCTATCGCAGTTAAGTACTTCAAACGCAAATGGAATAAGGTAGATACGAATGCCCTCCGTAAGCTTACAGTACCATTGGGTCTTCACAACAGTGTTGTCAGTGATATCGATGATTGGAAAATTTTGTCTGTTTCTCTCAACTATCTTACGGATTGCGTAACCCCATTGAAAACCGTACAATCTACTTCGAAACTTAAACCTCCGTGGTTTGATCATGAGTTACTTGACATTTTGAAGATGCGAAATAAACCATTTAAGTCATCTCTGAAAATTCAGGGTCTTCGGTCAGAATACCTTCAATATCGTCGTCGTTTCAGCTCTATAAAGAAAATAAAAAGACAAAGGTATGAAGCTGGAATAATATCATCATATCGAACTTCTTCCAAACCATTCTGGCGGTATGTGAATCAAAATAAAAAAATGATTCAATCAATCACAGGGTTAAATCATGGGGGCAGAATTGTACGAGAACCTGATGAAATCGTGAGTGTGCTAGTGATAGCGTTTGAACTTGATTCTTCCACGCCATCTAAAGGCTTCCGTATAGCGCACACTCCTGAGGCATTCACGTCGTATATGCCGCTTGTTCACCCGGCTGAGGTTTTGCGGGAACTGCACGGATTGTCACCATATACTTTGGCCGGCCCAGACAATATACACCCCTTTATCCTCCGGAATCTCCATGATCTATTAGCATCGCCACTATCAGAGATGTTTAACATGTCGATACATACTTCGCGCATCCCTGATCACTGGAGACAATCTTACGTCATCCCCATTTATAAAAAGGGTAGCAGAGACGATCCGTTCAATTATCGTGCAGTATGCCTGACGTGTATTGTATGCAAATGCCTTGAGAGGTTTGTGCATAAATACATTACCACTCACATGAAAAAAGGTAAGCTACTACACCCATCTCAGCATGGCTTTCGTACCGGCAAGTCCTGCCTTAGCAATCTAATTACCGCACGTGAAAGTTGGACAGACATAGTTACAAACGGGGATATGGTTGATGTAATTTACATTGACTTTAGTAGGGCGTTCGACCGAGTACCGCACGATCTTTTGCTCTTACTGTTGGCTCAATACGGGATTGATCCGAGTGTAGTTCGTTGGATCGAGTCGTTCCTGAAAGGTCGATCATATCAAGTTAGGTTAGGGAGTAGCCTTTCTCCTCCACGAAATACTTACGCAGGTGTTCCTCAGGGATCGGTCATGGGACCCTTGTTATTCAATATTTTTCTCCAGGATTTACTTGTAAGATTATAATGTGATGTACTAGCGTTTGTGGATGACCTGAAGTTATGGAAGTGTGTTCGTTCATATGATAACTGTTTGGAGCTTCAAGATGACCTCGACACTATAAGCATATGGAGCAGGACGACGGGCTTGCTTTTGAATACCTCGAAGTGCAGTCACATGCACTTAGGAGTTAAGAAATTTTCTTTTGTATATAGTTTAGGTGGTGAGCCAATTGAGCAGGTACAGTGCACTAGAGACTTAGGGGTACTGGTGCACGAATCGTTAAAGAGTCGTCCAAACACAGTTCAGTCGACCAGACAATTGAGCTATGTGCTTCGTAGGTGCTTTCGTTACCCATCTGTGTTTTGTCTTAAAGTGATGTACAACTCAATAATTAGGCCCATTTTTTATACTGTACACTAGCAACATTTCCGTGCACGCGAGGCGATTGGATAAAAAACGGAGAGACCGTATACATGAGACAACATGCACAGCAATAAAAATTATCATCAAAAGTGGTGCCAGTACAAGCACGAAAGGCCAAAAAAATATTTTTATTTTTCGTGACAAATGCGTGCCGGCGCACGCTTACATGACCACAGAAACAAAAAAATCTAAATCATGTTTCGAGGAGATGAGTACGGGGGCGGCATTTGAATGCACTAAAGGAGGGAGCGCGGCGGACGTCGAGTGGGAGCTGATTCTAGGCGAGTGGGGCGGCGACGATGAAGGATCGGAGACCGTAGTTGTTAGAGTAATTGGGAACGTAGAGTAAGAGGGAATTACGAGAACGGAATGATAGAGAGGTGGGACGAGTGTCGTCTAAGAAAGGGACGTTGATGAACGATGCAAAGTCCGATTGCGATGAGACGAAAAGTTACGAGAAGAAGACGGAGTTGCATGCTGATGTAGATGGTAGGCCAAGATATATGGATGTGTGATCAAAGCGACGGAGACGTAAGAGCACTCGAACAGCGGAGTTGATGGTGCGTTGTAGGAGTAAGATGATGGGGGCTGAGGCAGTAATTGATTTTTGGAAAATAAGCGATGAAAGAAGAAACATACAGGAACGGAAGTCAATAAGATGGCTGAAACGGAGAATGTTACGGAGAATAAAGTAAGACGTGCGGACCTTGTCGCGAACGAAGGGTTTAAGGGTAAGGTGACCATTGAAATGAAATCCTAATAAAGTGAGATTGTGGACTGTGGGGATGATAGATTAGACAAAAGATACAGCGGAAGGAGATATGTTAGGTTAACGGGACGGATACACATTATTTTAGAGTTGTCTGGGTTTAGAACGAGACGAAGATTGGAGAGACGTTTGTAGATAGAAGAAAGACAGTTGGAGGCAGAAATTGCGATATAGTGTATGCGATGTGCGGGTGCATGAGCATATATGAGTATGTCATCGGCGTATTGCATGACGTTAAAGGAGTAAGGTTTAATAACTGGAGAGAGATCGCCGAGTAGAAGAGAGAAAATCAGGGGTCCTATGATTAATCCTTGTGGGACCCGGCAGAAAATAAGGATGAGAGGAGAGGATGATGAATTTGAACAGACTCGAAAGGAACGGTCGGATATATATGAGGCGAACCATGCTACGGAGGAGAAAGAAGAGCCATAATCATAACAAAGGCGAGAAAAGAGGATGAAGTGGTCGACGATATCGAATTCGGATGAGAAGTCTAGGCAGATGCGAACATTATATAGAGTCTTGTCACGAGAAATGAGTAAATCGTTGTAAACTTTCATGCAGGCGATTTATGTGGAGTAATTAGAGCGAATAGCGGATTGGAAAGGAGGGTACAGATTAGATGAAAAGATAAATGTTGATGTGTATTAAGATAAGGCGCTTTAAGAGCTTGGAAAGGGTAGGGAGGAGTGAAATGGGGTGATAGCTAGAAGGAAGTAAGGGGTCGAGCGATTGTTTCTTAAGGAGGGGACGAACGTTAGCGGATTTCCAGTGTGATGGAAAGATACGACTGCGGATGGACGAGTTTAACAAGGTGGTGAGGAAAGGGGGTATCGATGAACATATGGATTTAAGAATGGGGTAGGTATGGGATCGGCAGGTGAGGTTTTGTTGGGCAAATACATGAGGCCAGATGAGACAGGGAGAATATGAAAGAATTCCGGAAGGATGAGGCGAGGAGCGTAGCAGTGTGATGGAATGGAGACGGGGTTGTGAGCGAGCAACGTGGATACTTTGGTCTGAATAAATGACGAAAAGTCATGGGGATTGATGTTGCAAGACAAAGAGGAGCGAGAAAGGATGGAGCTAAAAGTATGCCAGAGAGATTTGGAATTTAATGAAGTGTTGATTTTATGCTGCCAGAAGCAGTTGCATTTGGTACGTAGTAGATGGAGATGAGACCGACGAAGAGCAAGATAGGAATCACGGAGATAAGGAGTGAGCGAATATCACGTCTGAGAGAGCGGCGATAGACTCGAAAAGCATGACGGAGTCGAGGCTTTGAGAGTAGGCATTGGATGTCAAATCATGGGGCACGGTGCAAGTGACGATGACGGTGAGGCTTGAGCGGCAAGAGCAGATCGAGAATGGATGTGAGTTCAGAGTCGAAAATAAAGGCAAGATCGTGAGGAGAGGATGATGTTATTGTGGGAGAAGATAGAGACGATTTAAGTAAGCCGGAGCGGAGAAGAGGGAGGTCGAGATTTCTCCAAGGGCGAGGTAGGATGATAGGTGTGAAGCGGGGAGTGATTGGAAGTAGGATCAATGGTGACGAGAAAGTGATCTGATAGACCAGGATCGGAGATGGACAGTGAGGTGTATGCAGCAAAACGATCCGGGACAGCGATGATGTTGAGTGCCCCGTCAAAGATATATGTGGGGGCAGTTGAGATGAGTTTGTAATTGTAGTTGAATAGAATGTTGATGAACCAGATGGAACCAGTCGAAGAGGTGCGGCCTATGCGGATGTTAGAGTCGCCTAGAACGAGTGAAGGGATTTATGATAAAGAACAATGAGAAATGAGGTCAGCGATTTTGGTAAAAAATAAGGATGTAGGAGCTGATGAATCAGGACGGTATACAATGGTGAGATCTAAAGTGATCGGGTTAGAACAACGACAAGTGAGCATTTCAAAAGAGCAAGGACTGAAAGGGGGAGTAATTTTGCGTAGAGACGAGTTGTGACGCGCGAATGCGACGATGCCGCCATGATTAAAGAATTCTGAAGGGAATGAGCTGAGGGGGCGGGCGGATTCGACAAATGAGCAACTGGCAGAGAGCAGACGGCGAATGGAAAGGTCGTCGGAATCTGAGTGCCAGGATTCGGTGAGGCAGAAAAGATCGATGGAATACTTGGTGAATAGGTTGAGGATAAGATCGGATTTATTGAGAATAGATCGTGTTGAGAAGGCCGAGCCGGAACCCGTGTGTGGTGGCAAAAGAGTCTAGTGGAAAAGACACATAGGGGAGATATAGCGTCATCGAATTTTGGGGCGGGTGTGGACAACTTGAAAATTTCCGTCTGTTTCGGATAGAGAGATGTTTCGCCGTTTTCCTTACGACGGCGTTTTTCGGTGCGGGCAGAAGAGAGTTGAGCGATTTCAGAAGGGGTGTGATCGGGGAAAATTCGAGTGGTTGAAGATGACATGAGTTTAAATCGTTGAGCGAGGATAGAGGACGCGTGAGAGTGATGCTTAAAAACAATTTTTAGGAGAGGGAGCTTAGAAGCATTAAATGGAGAAGATTTGTTTAGACGGATGAATGCGACAGGAGATATGTCCTTGAAAACGGATGGTTTATCCGCAGGAACAAGAGATGAGAGGATGGATATGGATCTCACCGTGAGTAGGTGAGATCACGATAGGAGAGCTGGCAGTTGAAAATTGGGAGGGAGTTGGTTTGACGACGGGAGACAGAGGATAATGATAATACAGAGGGTGGCAAGCGATGTTAGGGAAGGTTATGAGTAGAAGGATCGTGGATCGCCGATCCTGCAACTGATCGGCGAGCGCAGCGAGACGATCTATCCGAGCTTATTGATAGATTAAGCTCAATCTGCGAGCGTAGCGAACCGAACTGACAGGAAAAATCTGACATGTTAGTTTTAATAACCAAAAGATTTTAACAAGTTCAACCCCAGTTATTCCCTCGTTGAAGATCCAGACAGTCGATCCAGAGTGGTATCAAACAGAGACATCAAGTACGAAAATTTCGAAGACGAGAACTGCGATTTGGAAAAAATGACACTTCTTATTATAGTGTATTACAATATGTTATCTCAATTTATGATTTATGTTATAGATTGTTCCCCGATTTATATAAACATTATTGTTAATTTGGCGTCTAAAGATTAATAACAGACATAGACTAAAGTGGCGACGAGAATGGAGGCAAATCTAAACACAATCCAACCTTACAACCTAGGCTACATCGACAGTACACACAACTGGATTGAATGGATCGAAAATCTCAAAGACGCTTTCTATGCCTTCGAAATCAACGACGAAAAACGAAAAGCAGCAATGCTACGATTCTACGGCGGACGCATTTGAAAGAAATAATCAAAGCCTTAAAACTACAAGTAGCTGAAGATACGGAAGTTCAAGCATATATTAAACTAAGTCACTATATGACCATGTCATGAAACAAAAAAATTGATATTTGAGCGATATCAATTCCGAACCTTGAAACAACAGACGGATGAGTCAACTGAAAAATACCTTATAAGATTACGCACACATGCGATGGGTTGCAAGTTTGATGAATATAATGCTGAACAAGCTGTTATTGATCAATTAGTGGAACATTGCAATTCCCAAAAATTGCGAAGGATATTACTTCGCGAATCAAAACAGACACCTTCAACTTCATGGTTACGAAACACCCTTATATTGAACTTCGTATATCAACATCGAGACCAAAAGCATACGCCAACACATCCATTAAAATCAAAGTAGAGTTTGAATAAATACTAACTTACGGCAACACAAAAACACCTTAGATACTATTAGTCGCTGAAAACTGAACAAGTGGTAATATCCTTGGTAAGAGAGCGTGTACCGAACTAGGTCTAATATCAATCCCATCTATTTTACACATACATCAACAAAGTATTCCTGCATCAACACAACAAATGCTAGACATGTATATCCCAAAGTTAAAAAGAATGGGACGTGTGAAAGGGTATACAGTCAAACTCGGACCCAGAAGTCAAACTCGTTATGCAAACTTTACATCGTACACCATTCCATATAAGAAAAGCAGTCGAAGCTAAGATTCAACAAATGATACAAGACGACATAATCGAAGAAGTCACTGGGCCTTGTGAATGGACTTTTCCGGTAGTAGCAGTACCGAAACCAAACGGAGATATACACATATGTGCTGACCTTAGAACAGCAAATATGTCAATTCGACATAATCGATATCCAATTCCTACAGTTGAGCAGCTTCTATCAGATATAAATCAAGCTCGAGTATTCTCCAAAATAGATTTAAGATCATCTCACCATCAAATTCCATTAAACCCGGAATCGAAAGATATTACAACATTCATTTGCGACACAGGCCTATTTCGATATAAAACACTCGTAATGGGAGTTAAATCTGCAGCAGAAGAGGCACAAAAGATACTACATCAAATTCTACACAAATGCAAAAACTGTAAAAACGGAGCGGATGATATTATTGTCTGGGGCAACACAACAACGAAACACAATACATCCCTTGAGGAAGTACTTAAACAGCTGTTAGAATATTATTTTCAATAGCCGACGAAAAATGCAGTTTTCATCAAAGTGAAATTGAATTTCACGGGTTTATAATCAGCGCGAAGGGAATACGGCCAATGCAATCCAAAATAGAAGCAGTACAACATTTTCTACCACCCACATCTATACAAGAAGTACGTAGTTTCCTAGGACTTGTAAACTATCTGGGAAGATTTATCCAAAATCTTGCAACTATCAGCGAACCTTTTCGCATCTTAACAAGAGAGACAAACAAATGGGTGTGGTCAGAAAAGGAAGATCAATATTTTCAACAAATCAAGGCTATAATAGGCAATGTAAATGCACTATCACATTTCGACCCTAATGCAGCTACACACCTCATAACTAATGCAAGTGCCATAGGCTTGGGCGCCATATTATGCCAACAGTCTTCAAACGGCTTCAGACCTGTAAGCTATGCATCTCGCAGTCTAACATAAACAGAGCAGCGTTATTGTCAATTAGAGAAGGAAGCACTCACACTCATATAGGCATGCGAAAAATTTCACCTCTACCTTTACGGCAGCGAATTCACAATACATACCGATTATTGAGCACTATTAACGATATTGAAACCTACGGGAAAACTATCCGCTAGAAAACTAAGATGGGCTAAACGATTACAACAATGTAATTATAAGCTCGAACACATAAGAGGCAAGGACAATCCGGCAAACATCATGTCAAGACAACCATTACCATTTACGGCATACACATCAAAAAAGAAACGTGGGCGGAGGGATTTATCAATCAAGTTATTGCAAATCACATACTAAAGTCAATCACATTATCTGAATTAACACACGCTTCCCTCGGAGATCAGACGTTTCAAACGCTACGACAAGCAATTGGAGGAAACACGAATTGGTCTGATTCAGTCATAAAGGAATACACACATACAAGATGAGCTGACAACAAAGAAGGGATTCGTAATCAGATACGCAAGGATCGTCATATCAGAATGTATGCGATCACGTGTACTGAACCTTGCTCACGAAACACACTTAGGAATAGTGAAAACAAAAAGCCTGCTACGGAATAAGGTATGGTGGCCTCACATGAACAAGGACGTAGTAAAAAACAATATATTCACCTTTGGAGCTCCAATAGAAATAGTAATTGATAAAAGACCCCAATTTATCTCTCCGGAATTTAAACAAATGTGCAACGAACGAGGAATTAGCAAAGATACATAACTCCTTACCATCCTGCGGCCAACGGGAAAATCTAGAAATTTTTCAGATCCACTAAAAAAGTGATACAATCAGCGCATCGCGAGAATAAGAATTGGAGACGAGTCCTACACAAATACCGATTACAATACCGAAATAGTTATCACGTGGCTATCAGCGCTTCACCAGCACAATTGCTCATTGATAGAGAACTACATACAAAATTACCAACAATTTGTCGACAGAACAAAAAGACGAAACGATATAATGAAGCCGCAAGAAGAGATCGAATGATAAAACAGAAATTGGAAATCAGATCTAACCAAACACGAAAAGCTCGGCCACATTCACTCCACGTCTATGATGAGGTACTAGTAAAACAACAACGCAAGAATAAACTAACTCCAATGTATGCACCAGAAATATAAAAGATTGAGAACATATTCGGGAATACTATAATACTTCATAGACGAGATCGGAAACTTAGACGTCATGTCGAACATCTACGGAAAATAGAAAGGAATTCGAGATTATTCGACCTCACAACTAAGAATAATCCATTTCAAAACGATAGTAATGAACCAGACATTTCATCGAGAAGATATAATGCGTATTCACGCAAAGACCCAGAATTAAAACAAGAAGTAAAATTAGACGTTCTGAATCAGCAATACAACGAACGAACAAATGACAATGAGAAACCAATACCACCGGAAAGACAGGACAATGAGACCAATGGATCAATTGATGTATATACGCATCAAAACGAGAAACCTCAAATGATTCGAAGGAAACCTGCGAGACTCCAGGATGAAGAATTGACCGCAAACATATACTCTTAGAAGATATCATTCTTAGAAGAGAGATGATATAGTGTATTACAATATGTTATCTTAATTTATTATTATTATTATCAAGTTCAGACTTAGCCATAAGGCTTTAAGCCGATCACACAATACAGAAAAAAGATCAACCAAATGGGTAGGTTAGAAAAGGTGACAAATCAGCCTGGACGTATATCCAACGTCGAACCCTGTTTTTGAAAGCGAGGAAATTGGTGATGGCAGCGATAGGTTCAGGCAAACTATTCCAAACATCTACTGCCCGTTCAGACAGTCTGTAAAATTTTCGCAGCTTACCCGGTAATTTTTTAAAAAGCATCTTACAATGGCCTCGCAATCTCGAATTATCTCGAAATCTAACTACACCCAAAGGAAAGCCATCAGCTGAATGTACAATTTTCCAAAGTGTAATCAGATCAAGAAAAAGATACCGATACCTCACTGATAAAACGTTCAAACATCTTAATCTTGAAATAAAGCTTCCTTGACAACACATCCGAGAAGCTCGTCTCATTACACTTTCCAAGTTATTCAACTCACTCCTGGTCGTTGGAAAGGTTGCCTGTACACAATACTCAAGATGTGGTCTTACTAGGGCACAATAAAGTTTGGCGAAGATTTGCGGCGATAATTTTGCAAAAGTCATTTTTATGCAGTATAAGGCACGTATCGCTTTTAACCGCGCGTGATCACTATTTGCTCTTGTCTTTAGCGATTCGTGAATTATCACTCCCAGGTCGGGATGTTCTGAGACTCGCTTGATTGAGTGTCCATTTATTTTGTAATCGAAATGAGTTTTATCTCTACCCAATCTGATCCATACACATTTTGTCGCGTTGAGTATCAAGCCAGTGCTATTACACCAAGTCCCGATACGGTTAAGGTCACATTGTAAAAATTCACAATCCGCCTCGTTTTGGGTTGTTGCCCATATTTTAACATCGTCAGCAAATGCCAGGTGAGGACACTTTAACCTTAGGAGTAGGTCATTCAAAAAGATGATAAAGAGAAGTGGACCTAGGACCGTGCCCTGAGGAACACCCGAATGAACACGTCGAGCTGTTGACAAAACTTCATCTAATCGCACAACGAATGATCGATCCTCGAGAAATGTCTTAATCCAGTTGCAAATTGTCGTAGGTACACCGTAATGACGTAGTAGTGAATCTAAACCAGCATGTGGAACTCTATCAAAGGCCTTAGAGAAATCAAGAAATATTATATCAACTGTAAGACCCGAACTAAGAGCAGCTACCCAATGTTCGCGAGCATTCAACAGATTAGTTAGGCACGAGCGACCAGGTCGGAAGCCGTGCTGAGAATCATCAAGAATTTGATATAAATTTAGATGTTCACGTATTCTCTTCGCAATGAGTCTCTCCATAATTTTAGAAATAACACTGGTAAGACTAATTGGTCTAAAATCTGAACAAGTTAGTGCCAACTGTTTCTTTGGAATAGGTACAACAATTGCCCTTTTCCAATCATCAGGAATCCACGAATACTGTAAGCTTCGATGAAATAGAGACGTAAGGCTTGGAGCAATAATGTGCGACAGAGTACGCAAAAGAAAAGGGGATACACCATCTGGTCCTGCAGAGCCAAAACTATTTAATTTATGGAGTTCAGACTGAACTTCAATGACATTAATAGGAGATATTGGTAAGTTAGATTGTAAGTTGGGCGGGTACTGTATCTGGTCAATATTCGATTGCGAGGATGGAGATACTACAAAACTGCTTGCAAGAGCTTCCACAATAGCCTCCTTGTCAACTACATCACCACTTTCTAAACGTACACAATTAATCGTAGAAGGTAGGATTCGACGATGTCTAACGTATGCCCAAAAACGTTTAGGTGACCTGTTAATGTCAGAAGCAATACCCTCTTCAAATGTTTTTCTTTTTGAGCGTTTTAGTTGGTTGCATAGATTGCGAAGAGTTTTGTACTCACGGTGCGTAACAGTGTTACGTTGAGAGATTCGCCATAATCGATTTCTTTCCTTTATCGTAGTCTCCAACTCATTGTCGAACCACAATGGCGTTGTCGTCTTGTAAGCCCTATTTCTTATTGGTGCAAACGTATCCGAAATGGTTATGAGGTTACTGGTCACTAACGATAAATGATCATCAATTGGAAGATCAGCAGATCCGAAGTTCAGCTGATGACTATAGAGTTGGAGATCTTCCACATTTACTCGATTCCAATTACGCCTTCCGATGCCACTGCACTTAGATCGTCGTTGTAAAGTGTGAGCAATCTGTACTGAAATCACACAATGGTCACTGGTTCCTAAAGGAGACTCGAAATCAACTCTGATTACATCTTCAATGCGCTTGGTAAACCCAAGATCTAATATTGTCTCTGGTTGAGACGATATACATGTTGGCTGATTAATATGTTGGATCAGGAGAAGCTCTGCCAGCAAGAATTCAGCAAGCTCGCAGTTTTCGACATTATAGTAATACCGGTTGTTACTAATCCAGTTAACTTGAGGAAGATTAAAATCCCCAATAAGGAAGAAATAATTTGAGGAGCAGAATGATCTTAACTGATTTTTCAGAAGATCTAACTGTGTATGAACTGAGGGTGATCTGTATACGACGCAAATATCTATTGAACAATGAGTATCATTGACGCAGAATGACAATAACTCGAATGAATAGTGATCATCGCACAATTCAGTAATCTTCGTAATTGATAAGGTGTTTTTAATATAAGCAGCAACACCCCCGCCACGACGACCTGCAACTCTATCTGCTCTCAAAAGTCGATACCCAGAGATAGCCATAAGGTCATCATTAATTTGATAATGAAGCCATGACTCAGAAATGCAAAACACGTCAAAATCTTTAAAAGATATAAACTGCTGCACTTCAGACAATTGAGCAGGTAAGCTTCTGATATTGGAGTAACCTACCACCAGAGGACATTCATTATTACATATTCTCTCTGAACAATTAGATGGCAACTTCCTTTCCAAACATATATCCACTAGATGTCCAATCATGGCGTTGTAAGGTCTAGAGAAAGATTGATCGATCTCCATCGAACTGCAGGACGCCACCTCACAACCCGAAAATTTCGAATGCACAGATTCGATTCACCGTTTTGCAGCCTGTAATGAAGTTCCGCCTTGATATCCTTCAATTTTTGCCTGTCTTCGAGAGAAAGATCACGTAAAATTCGTATTTTGTTACCTTTAAGTCGATAACCACGGTCTAAAAGACACTTTGCTTGCTCTGCCGATCCTAACACAACCTTTAGCAATCGTGATCTATCGTTTTTCTTACCCAACCTATAGAGCTGCCTTACTAAAATAGACGATGCGACCTCTTCCTCACCTTTTTCGAGCAAATTAGAAAAGAACACACGTAAACCGGCAATATCATCATCAAGCCGCTCCTGTGCACTTGAGGCTGATGACTCATCTAAACCCCAAATAAGTATGTTACAGCCCCTATTTAATGTATGATTGCGATCTGTGTGACTTTTATTATCAAAATACGTTTTTTTGCTGAAAGAATCGCTGCCGTCACCACCCTCATCCGGTTTGCTTCTTGCGTCTCGCCCTTGTTCCATCTCATTTGAACAAATACACTTGAAAGCTGAGTGAACATTATCTATATCGACGTCTGTATCATTGTGTGAAGCTCGTTCATCGGTGACTCCAGTTATACCGATTTCATTGCGATAATCATTAATCACCGATATAGACGATACTTCGTAATTGTCCGATACCTTCAAAGCATCATTGTCCAGCGACACCGACGGCTCACCACTAACAACCGATATTGACGACGCACTATTGCCTTCAAATTTCTTACTCAACGTTTGCATCACGCGTGAATTTGGATGACCTTTTTTCCAGATACGGGATGAACTTGGTATTTCGCTATTTGTATTTTTAGTGTTCTGAACGTGAAACTCTTGAATGGGTATATCTTTATAGGTATCTGATTCACCAGAACTTTGTACTTCCCGATCGATGCAACTTTTTGAATATGTGTTCCTTTCCGAAGCATTTGTAGATATTTTCTCGTCACAATGGCCCTTCAAATGAATTAGCAAAGATGCGCAGCAGTACCCACAGTAAAATGATTTATTCGATAGCGCAGATTTCTTTTCCTCCGGAAACGATACACTTGTCCACACACTACAATCTTCACTAGAACATTGAATCTGATGATCCACAAACTTTGTTGCAATAGCTCGCTTTGTAGTCTTCCTCTGTTTGACCATGATGTTTGATATTGGTTCTTCGGTATAATTGGAACCAATAGTTGTATGTTTATAAGAATTGTAATTTGTGTATTTACTTTAGATTGTTAGTACTTTAATAATCCTGTTAGTACTTTAATAATTGTATGTTTATCAGAAACCAAATTTTTTTAAGGTCTAAAAAAATTATAGATTTGTTCCTCGATTTATATAAATATTATTGTTTGTTTGACGTCTAAAGACTAATAACAGGCATACACTAAACTAATTACAACACATACGCAGATGAGTTTTTCGACAATCGACAAGAAAAATATTATGAACGGCAGTGATACGAAGCAATCAACCCCGAAACAACCTGCAGAAGATCAGTTAATGACCCATCAGGTTCATAGGCCAATTCGTCACAGATCACCTCAGAAATACCTGAGGGACTTCGAATGGAAGGGAATAATGTCATAATATTTAATTTACATGTTTATGTTGATTTTATCCTTTTCAGATATTGCTGTATAAACACATAAAGAAACTAGTCTTCCTTTTACATTTGGAATTTACGGCAAATACATAATAGTGTCCTTAAGGACCCTGTAATCACTGGTGATTATGACATGATTCTCGGGGAGTTTAACTGCAGAACAGTCTATAAACTCATTCAACTGCAGAACTCGTCACAATAGATATCATCTATGTTGTACATAACACGAGTTTAACAATATTTAAATATCACCTCACACGGCTTACCGTGTGAGGTGAGAATAAGCCATAACAATTAAATACATTACCTATTAAAAGAGGCATATGCATTCCTATTCGAACAAAACCCAACATCCTGACTAAAATGCTTTATCAATAATTCAAATGAATATTAGAGATATCGTTATAAACTCTAGCTGAATTGAGATAATGAGATAATTGCTTGTCAAAATATTTCCAAGTCTTTCTTTTGACAGATACGCAAGATATTATTTAGTTGGAGACAATACATCGTGTTCGATTAATTCTTGCATTGAAAAGTTTCGTTGGAGTGTGTATTCTAGTACAAGTATGAAGTTAATTCATCGCCTTAACAACTTTACTTTTGAAATAGTTCAAAAGTAGGAATCTGTTTATGGAGTATACCATTAATGCATGAAGTTCATGTCTGAGTCTGTCATTATTGACAGGTAATAAAAGAAATAAAATTCCGATCACATTACGTTTAGCACCCACGTTAGACATTGCAGATATCATCATCTCTCTAAGAACATTTTTAATCAAAAATCTGATATGTCTAAAAATAAAGCGACCAATTTCGATTCAGCGTTATTTTTGCTTATAAAAAACCGTTGTACATTACATTAGTGATTCATTGGGTAGTCCAAATATAATCCTTTCAATTTTTTACTGATACGTTATAAGTCATTTTATTCATATGTTTCATTGCATGATCAATTCCGTGGTTAATATGCTAATGTCTCAATGTATGCTGATGTCTCATTGTATGCTAATACCTCATTGCACGATAAATACTTTGGGTTATTATAATAAAGTATTAAACTATCTTGATAACAACAACTACTTTCAGACGCTAAACGACTTTCTCCGCTCGCGCGTCGCTTCTACGACAACACAACGATAATATTCGAGACGAGAACTACGATACATAAAGAACTACGATACATACCTTAAAGAAGTTTGAGAAATAAAATACATACAATTACTAATACAACAACTACTTTCAGACGCTCAACGACTTTCAGACGCTCAACGACTTTATCCGCTCCGCGTCTCTTCTACGACAACACAACGATATTCGAGACGAGAACTATGATACATAAAGAACTACGATACATACCTTAAAGAAGTTTGAGAAATAATATACATACAATTACTAACTAAATACAAGTTTAAACTATCTTGATAACAACTACGTACAACGCTTCACACACAAGCATGACGAAAGGACGTCCAATCAACACTGTAAGATGTTGTACTTGCAACGGGCACGCGGCCAAGTGCAAAAATTACAAATATGCCAAGAGTAAAATTCCTTGCTCAAATTGCGCAGCACTAAATTGTTGTAATCAACAGCACATCCGAGTAAAATCGATAATAAATACGCATGATAGTGAAAAATCAAGTTCACGCATTTAGTTTAGTGACAATGTTGATATCAGACAGGTCATACTGCTCGGGATGTGATACGTTATTTACCTTGGTATATTGAAGCATTCTATGAAATTATTTACTGGATACCAAACTTAATGACGCTGCCTAGATGTAACGCTACTAAAGATTTTATTGCAACCTTAACTTCACACATCAAATCGTTTAACGAAAATTCTAAATAACGTGATTCCATCTTACATCTCTCTTCAGTATATTTGAGCTTAAAAAAAAGTTTGAGATAAAATAACATACATTTGAGATAAAATAACATACAATCGGAAAAATCATTCATATCGATCTTGAAAATCCAAAGGCTGGAAGTGGAGTGATAATACTAAATAAAATCAGTAATTTGAATCAATAAATTCAAATCGACTATACACATCGACTATACAACTACTACTTACAAGCTACTACTTACAATACACAACTACTTACAAGCAAGCCCAACGAACACACAAGCTTAAACACATAATTATTCGATTACAACGAGCGAAACGAGTTGACACAACAATCGATGACAAGAACAAAGAAGACAGAAACGAAAAAATGCTTAGCAAGTCAGCAGATTAACGGTACTCGCAATCAGACTGTACCAAAATTAGCAAGCCCCTCCTCTGGGTATCAGCAACATGAGGTCTCTTGCAGCAGATCTGGATGCGACATATGGACAGCTGTCAACGTTCCATCCTGTCTGACGAAATCGCTACTCTCTAGGGATTTTGTTTGTGGGTTCTGTGCCTCCGAATTGCTCTCCTTGTTGTTCAACGGCCATTGTGACGAGCAAGTATCAATAAATGCTTTAAAGAGGAACGCAGATTCAAACAGTCACAACGATGGGGAAGATCTTAGTATTAACGAACCAGAACGGAGTTCAGAAGCGTTCAGAAAGTCAAGCAGCTTGTCGTCAGGGATTGATGATGTTTCGGCCACTCCAAAATTATCTGAGATAGGAACCAATAATGCTATTCATGTACTCAATCATTCTCTCACGCAGCAGTCGAAGTTAGAACTGAGCGATCGATCAATCATACCCTTCAATAACAATTCAACTCAATGCTTCGTTAGGGATGCATTGCATGAGACTAATGTGATGGATTACTCCTTCAAACAACTTCCTGTTTTGGATTCTATTGTTCATCCCCATATATTGGACTCGAGCAGCGTCGGTCTTGATGTAGATAACAAATGTTCCGCCCTCAAGCATGCAAATGTTGATTTGTCAACTCCTGTTAACACTTCCTCGGGCAGTGATTGTTCTCAAAACTGTCCTCTAGGTAGCGATTGTACTGAGCGTCCTTGTGCTTACCCGCAGCAACTGCATCACCGCTGCAGTTTATGTGTTGCTCCTCTAGTAGCCCCGTTTATTGAGAGCGTTAAGGATCTTGCAAAGGCTAGTCAGATTATAGTTAGGCCTATAGATAATCTACGACAAATAGTTAGCCTTCCAAATAATAAACAACATGCAGTGATTCCTCCAAATCATCGTCGGCCATCGATTACCCCTGAGACTAATTCTTCATTAGTTCCGTCTGCTAGCCCTAAACAATTTAGCTCTAGACAATTTAATTCCAGAAGAGAGTTAAACGTTATCGTGAGCGGTGTTGAAGAATCTCTCAGTAACAAACCCCAAAGTAGAATGGATGACGATATTATGCATTTTCGCGCAGTGTTTTCTAAGATTTTTCTCCAGTGCGATGTGGATGTTGCGAAGTGTCTTAAAGTTCGAAGAGTTTTTCGTCTAGGCAAGAAACTTTCAGATAGACCTAGACTTCTAAAAGTTGTTCTAGACTCAAAAGATCATGTTGACTTCCTACTCGAGCATGCATTTAGATTATCGCGCTCTGATTTTCATATACTCCGTGATTTATCTCCTGCAGATCGTTTGAGAAGACACGAGGCTTTCAACGAGCTGCATCGACGGCTGGAAAGTGGTGAGGGTAACTTATGTGTACGGAATTTTCGGGTGGTCAAGTGGCGTCCGACTGTCCGGTGGCATCCCTTACTCCTGTAGAGTCAGACCTCTTTAGTAGTGATAGTTCGTGTGTAGGAAAACTAGTAGACTTCGATAGTGTCACCGAGCGTGTCAAATTTTCCCATTATACGAACATTTTTGTCGGTTATTCAAATGTTCGTAGTCTCCTGGCTCAGTTCTCGGAAATTAAATTCATAGTTGCTTCGAAACGTTTTGATGTATTTTGTATAACCGAAACATGGCTACATTCTGACATTTCGGATGACTGTGTTGCCATCCCTAACTATTTTGTAATACGTTCGGATCGCTCATGTGGTAAACGTGGATGTGGGGTAGCCGCCTATGTGCGAAATAGTCTCCTGGTATCGAATATCTCGGCTTTTCGCGACGATATTGGTTATTCCTTTGAAGGTCTTGCTTTTACACTGGGAAATGGTCAACGATCCCGATTCTGCGTCCTTTACCGTTCTCCGTCCTGTGAATTAAGATACGACTCTCTTAAATCACATTTGCTGAGTTTATCTTCGTATCCTCTGATTTTGCTCCTGGGAGACTTCAATATCCCCCAAATAGACTGGAAAAATAGTCATTCACGACCAATTCACGGAATTGGGAAAGTACTGAGTGACTTTTTGTTACTCGAGATGCTACTAGTTCAACATATTAAAGAACCTACTTGTGTGACAGGGACGCCTTCTATACTCGATTTGGTCTTTACTAAGTGTTTGGGTGACGTTTCAGGTGTTCGTTATGACGCACCAATTGGCAATAGCGATCACTGTGTACTCTCTATGCGGCTGTCGCTGTTCAACAGAGCCTCACAAAACTCTAATTTTAAAAAACGTTGTTGGGTAGGTGTTGATGCTAATCAACTAGCTGCAAGCTTCCCAAAAAATATCTGTGATAGTCTTCGTATCCACTTCGGTTTGGAGGTTCCTGTAGTCTTTGATCTGCTCCATGATGAATTGATGCGAATTTCTGATATCTTTGCTCCGCTACGTGCCTGCAAGTTCAAGCATGGACATCCTCCTTGGTTCGACAGAGAGCTTCTTGATGCTATAAGATCCCGCAACAAATTGTGGCGCGAATTTAGGCGTTCTTCTGCTTCAAAACGTGCCTACATCGACTCTCGGAACTTATGCAATCGGCTAAAATTTCAGAAACGCTATTCGTACGAAGATAGTATCGCCAGGGATGCATCTTTGAATCCTAGGAGGTTTTGGTCTTATGTAAGAAACAACAGAACACTTGTCGCCACAATTAGCTCAATCCAAACGCCAACTGAAACTTTGACCGATCCGTCTCTAATCGCCCAACATTTAGCTGATGGCTTCTTGGTACAGGCTTTGACCTCTAACAAACTGCATGACTTTAGTTGGAAGTATGTTCCGGTTGCTCATCGGTGTTGTGTTCGTCCACTCAGAGTGGATGAGGTGTTGAACGAGGTTATGAAGCTCGATTCGTTTACATCTCCGGGACCAGACAATATCGCCCCCTTCCTCGTCAAATCCCTAGCGAACGAACTGAGCAATGATTTAACTATGTTTTTCAGATACAGCTTAGACACATCTTGGATTCCTGACAGTTGGAAGTGTGCAATTGTGGTGCCTATTCCCAAAAAGCATCCTGCTAGCTTTTGCGCGGACTTTCGGCCCATTAGCTTAACTAGCGTATTCTGCAAACTTTTAGAAAGAATCATTGCTAGTAGAATCAGGGATCATTTGGATCGTAATCACATATTGGTTGAATCCCAACATGGTTTCAGGATCGGACGTTCATGCCTTACTAACCTACTAACTGCGCGTGAAAAATGGGCTGATGCTCTGGGGGCTGGGTTTCAGGTTCATACAGTATTCCTTGATTTTTCGAAAGCTTTTGATAGGGTACCACACGACGGCATAGTGTCTTTACTGTATCACTATGGACTTCATTCATATATTTGTGAGTGGGTCAGGGAATTTCTATCAAATAGGTCTTTCCGAGTTTGTGTTGGGGGCGTGTTTTCTTATTCGGTAAATATTAATTCTGGCGTACCGCAGGGATCAGTCCTTGGCCCACTGCTCTTTATAATCTTCATTAATGATCTGCTACTCCGCTTATCATGCTCTCATCTAGCGTTTGCAGACGATCTAAAGATTTGGTCGATCATTAGAAGTCCTGCTGATCGAGTATCGTTACAAAATGATCTAAACTCCCTGATCAAGTGGTGCGATTCTACCGGACTACGGTTGAATGTTGATAAATGTGTCCTCATGCAACTAGGTCGCCCTATTGAAACTCTAAGGTACTTTATTGGAGATATGGTCTTAAAGGAAGTGTCTCATCATAAGGATTTAGGGATTATTGTTCATAGATCCTTGAAAACAAAGTTGAACACCGACTTCTTTCTAGGTAAAGCTACTAGGGCGTTATATTGTATTAAAAATGCATTCCTCAGGTTAAGCTGTCACATGTTCAAGAGGTTATTCATCTCCATCGTCAGGCCACACTTGGAGTACTGCATTCAGGCTTGTTTCCCTGTCACTAAGCAAGAACTATTAGACCTGGAGTCTATTCTTAGGCGCGGATCGAGGCTCTGTATTGGCTTAAGTGGTATTGACTATTATGTACGTCTAAGTCGTATTGGGATGTTGTCGGTACGTGAGAGGTTCATATCCTTGGAAATGCTATGTATATGGCATATGTCGAATGATGTGGTAGGTTATCCCACCGATGTAATCACTAGGCGGGTAGATCAGTTGCGGGGACATAGCAGAGTCTTGTATAAATTTAGATTTGGCAGATTACCAAAAGTGTATAGACTCTCAAGAAGAGGAATTAACATGTGGAATTCGTTGCCTGAGGAAGTCGTCGCAGCCCCCAGTTTGAGAACGTTTAAATCACGATGCTACAAATGGATACATGAACAATGCCGACATTCAACACTACCACTGGAATACCCTAATTAGCTACGTTGACTGACCATTTGCTTTTGTTTTATTTTTTTTGGACTCTGCCTGAATAGCCTTTTGGCTTTGGTATGTATTGGAATAATAATAATAATATTGCCAGCTGATTCTGCAGCAAATTCCTTCGCGACGAATTAGTGATCGTCGGAAAACCTTAGAACGACGTATAACAATATATAGTCAGTTATATATATCAGTTATTATCAAGTCAGTTATTATCAATATAAAGTCAGTTATAATATTCCTTTGCAGTCAACATTTACACACGCGCTACAGTATTAATTTCGATTACGCTACCGAAATTAAAGCAGCAAAATATACATACAAGATGAACAAGGTAAGTGGAGTTTCTTTTATTGAACAAAAAATGAAGGAATGCTTTACCCTATTTCTAAAACTACAAACTTGGTCATTATTAAAGTACTGGTTCCGATTAAAAGAAAGAACTTATTTAATGTTTTCTTACAGAATTTCTCACTTCAATTCGAAAATAGAATCATATTTAATTCTACCAATATTACGAGAATGAAATCAAGATCTCGTTTTATACAGAAGACCTATCAAAGGCATACGTTTGTTATTTTTAAAATAATTACCTCGAAAAAGATGCAATTGACTTCAAACCTATTCAGGCATCGTTGAAGATAAACAATATGCCTACGTTTCTCTCAAGTGCTTTCTCTCAAGCACTTGCCCGGTGAGCAAGTGCCTCACCCTAGTCAGGCTAGGGGTGTGAAGGGAAACCTTCTCACTCCTGCTTCGGACAGGAGAAGGCATCTTACTCCAGCTAAATCAACACAATGCAAAGTAATCAAGAACCATTTTCACTGAATATCCTTCAGTGGAATTCGGGAGGTGCTTCTGCCCTTAGCCTTTTATCTGGTAGATATGCAGATGTTATAGTTCTTCAGGAGACGCTGTCTATTCGGCTCCATCAGGACACTACTCGATTTACCCCTAAGCACATTTATACCCACTATACTCCGACATAACCCCATCTTAATCCACTTCTTCTCAAGGTCGTTTAACCCTAGTTAACTGCTCCTTAAGATCTTCCCTCCTGTTAAACTACTCTTGTTCAGCCCTTTCTTGTTTAGCTATATCACTTTGTAAAAACGTTAAACACATCAGTATAGCCAATATCTACATCCGTCCAGGGGAGATTCACAAGAACCGTGACCTCCTGGATCGTATTTTGGGTAGTGGCTATGACATGTTACTTGGTGATTTCAACGACAGAACTGGTCGTTGGATTAATGCAGCACTTCGCAGAGCCAGGAATGACTATCTTATTCACAAACCACCGTCCCCCACCTTTCATTGATCAACAACAAATTCTCTCCTTTACATATTACTGCTTCATAAGATGTAGTTGTTGAAACCCATCTGTACTAAGCAGTCGCGCCAACAACAGACCACCTCTCATGACCTAATTCGTTGGCGGATAGTGGAAGATACGTTGCTTAGAAAGAGGTTTCACTTTGATCCCATCAGAGTGCCTTTTTTCAGGCAGCTATCCAACTCTTCCCCAGAATTGGTAATGAGAGTTTGACCGAATTTAATTCCTACCTATCATCGCAAGCTACCGCGTTACTTTCGACTACCTATAAAGGTCGTATTTACAATCCCACTCCAACAAAACTCAAGGTCCTGGCTAAAATGCTTCACCTTCCCAACATCCCTGTTTCCGCCAGACAGGCACTCTCGAATGAATACTGGAGCTCTACGTATAGGTTCCAGCTGAGCAAGGATACGGCGAGCCTTGCTCACCTTAATCCTTCTCAGTCTTCATTTTGGAAGATACTCAAGAAAGAGAAGTTTGTCTGCTGGAAGGATAGGGCTGTGGTTTGGATTGGGAGCATCGGCCTTGACAGAATATTGGAAGAGTCACTATCCCTACATAACTATGGAGCCACTAAATCTCCCCAACCAATCCCGTCTTGGAGTGGCTTCCGGAGTAGGGACTTATCTGTTACAGATATCCAAAACTCTTCGGGGCCACTTCCAGGCACCTCCAAATCCGTCGCTCTACTATCTTCTCGGGTCTGTCAGTTTTTGACAGCCAATCAGAGAAGAGAAGTGACCGTCACAATGCTTTTAGCCTCACCATCCGATGTAGCCGTTATCAATATTAGTCGCAGAATTTTTTTACCGAAGCGTAATCCAGTCTAATGCCCTAAAGATCTACGACCCATTTCGATTCAAAACTCCCTCATCTCCATTTACGAAAAAGCGCTTGCGCGTAAAATCCGCGACCATCTAAGTAGGCGAAATTTAATCCTACCAGGTTTTCATGGGTACGTAAAAGATCGCTCGGTCCATTCAGCAATAGGTGAAGTGCATCAGTTTTGTCAAGATAACAGTCATCAGCAAGCTGTAGCTGTCTTTATTGATTTTTCTGCTGCATTTGACCGCATTTCTATTCCTTTTGTTATCTCTTCTCTTAGGTCCCTTGGGTTACCTGCGAGAATTTTTAACAGGGTGGAAATATTGTTGTATACCAAGCCATTCTTCGATGAAGACGACCCTGATGCATGTCAGTTCTACCCTATTACGGGTGTGCCTCAAGGATCCCAACATCTAGTGGTATACGCTGATGATACCACAGCTCTGTTCTCTAGACGCAGGTGCAAAGATATAATCTCTGACATCAGCCGTTTCTTTTTAAGATTAAAAGATCAGTTACCCACATTCAATCTTATTTTAAATTCCTCCAAATCGCAGGTAGTTGTCTTTCATGGCGCTCTTGCGACAAAGAAAAAATAAAGAGACTAGCACTCTCAGCTTTTTCTTCCATATTGACTAATCAACCACTTCCTACCTTCACAAGTCGAGTAAAATACCTGGGGTTCACCATAACAGTGAACTGGTCAGCGAAAGCTGACCTGGATAGACTCAAACGTATTCTGAAGAGAGCTAGGTGGGCCTTGAAACGGGCTCAGCATCTGTCATTAAATGGGAAAACTCAAGTGCGACTCTGGAGTACTTGGGTTATCTCGGGATTAGTCTTCTTTTCAAGAGGACGTCACCCAGAGCAAAGACTAAGGTTTCTCAAGCTCCTCAGCTCGCGATTACCAAGCATAGTCCGCCTCGATTGGATTCTTCGGGGGGGGGAAGGGTGATAGACCCCGGGTGGTTTAATCGGAAAGCGGCGTGTTGGATTGACTGGAAGGTTCAGATCCCTGTGGATCTGAGGCCGTGAAGATATTCGAAGATTGAAATAACATCGTTTCTGAATATGTTTTCTTTTATTTTGCTGCTGTTTTTTAACTTTTTAGTGGCTGTATTTTTTATTTAACAAAATCCTTATTATTACAGGAACGAAGAAGCAGAAAATATCCTTTATTTGATAAAAATTCTATATTTTGATAGCTCCTACAATCATCATCAGGATTACAATAAAATGTTTCACAATTTGTTTCCCCCGTGTTTCCAACATTTATACAAAGGAGCTATCGATAGGAGCTATCAAAATATAGAATTTTTATCAAATAAAGGATATTTTCTGCTTCTTCGTTCCTGTAATAACTATATATTTGAAATGGAAGAAGATTATGGGTTTAGTATTTATTATCAAACGTATAACAATGTGGAATGAAAAACGTATGACCAACTAATTTCAGAAGCTCGATTCCTTCAAAAGCAGAAATCAGTGAAGCATAAGAAAAACCATCAAAAAGGATTTCTAATAGACATTTAGAAGTTGGTACAATACAGTAAAATTGGAGAAGCAGCTCGGCTTTTAAAATCAGGCGGACAAAAATTCGGGGTACATGAGATTGATGGCGTTTTGGATGGCAAAACAGTGCTCACATATCTTCAAGAATTACATCCTCGGGCAACGGATGCAGATGGAGATTGTATTTTATTGACACCTCTAGAACATGTAATCCAACATCATCAAGTCATTTACATGTACTTAAGTCTAGAAGATATTATAACAGCGGCTAAATAATCAAATGGAGGTGCAGGACCATCTGAAATGGACGCGAAAATGTGGAAATATCTACTAACAGGTTTTGGTAAAGAATCATACAGATTGGTGAATGTGCTCGCAATGTTTGCGATAAATATCGCAACTGAAAGGTTAAATCCTTCTAGCTTGGAAGCATGTCTAGCATGTCGGTTTGTTCCTCTCGACAAATCTTCTGGAATTCGCCATATTGGTATAGGGGAATTTATGAGACGCATAGTAGCCAGGGCGCGCTAAAATATATTAAACCAACATTGATGGAGGTAGCTGGGGCAGTACAAATGTGTGCTGGTCAGAAATGTGGGACCGATACTATTATTCATAATGCAAGAGATATACTTGAAAGTAATAGTGAATGTTGCATACTAACTGTAGATGCAACCAACGCTTTCAATTGTATTAATCGAGATTTGTTGCTCAGCAACATAAGCGCAATTTGTCCTGCCATGACGACGCTTCTGATCAATAATATCACTAATAATTGTTGCTGAGGAGACAATTCTATCTGAAGAAGGGGTAACACAAGGAGACCCCTTGGCTATGGCTGCATTTGCAGCGGCGTCTTTACCGATAATTGAAGAGATTAAACAAAAAATACATAGTGTCAACCAACTTTGGTACGCAGATGATGCGACTTTTATTGGCCGTGCGCATGAGTTGGCTCATGTATGGGATCTATTGAAAGTGATTGGTAAAAGCTTCGGATTTCACATAAATGATTCAAAATGCTGCATTTTAAACAAGAACGAGAATATTATTATTAGTTCGACAAACAGACGAGCAAAGCTCACAGTTGCACTGTTAAAAAAAGAAAAAGTAAAGAAAAAAAGACTCACAAACAAAAGTCAAAAAAATTCATGTTTGAATGCTGAAACCGATCTTGAGTTGACAATTTCTTCACTTAATCGGTTCCACTTACCTACAATTCGGTGTCCAAATTGTACAGTTTTAGAGCGTATAACTCGGCGATGGGCTAAAGTAAAATTGTGTCCACGCAAAGCCCGACTTTTCCGAACAGTCATCAATTCTCTTAAGATGTAATTTCCCTTGTGTAAAGCTTTCCATGTTGAACACATATCTCGCCGAAACCGAAGGTCGCTTATAGAAACCATACCAAGTTTTTTTAGCCTTTCATTATAAGGTAAGGCTTTAACTGAATTTACGAGCTTAGTTGCCCGGCGCAGCACATTTTCAATTCTACTTTTCTCGTATACTGTTCTTGGGAACGAACATTGTGATGCATAGGTAAGATGACTGATCACAAATGCGTTGGCGAGTGCTCTAAATGAAACTGGACTCAACACACTAAAAGTTCTACGAATCATCCCAACCATTCGATTTGCTTTCGAGCAAGCCAACTTAGTATTCCAACTAGTCGAAAAATCATTCGCAACTACTATTCCAAGGTCGCTAAGACGAGTTACTACTTTAATGTTCTGATCCTCAAGATGATAAGTTGGATACACACTATGACTGCGTGATTGTAAACGCATACAAGCACACTGATATATTCAGTGACAGACCATTCATATAAGCCCAGTTGGAAATGCTGTCGATATCCGATTGAACTAGCACCGTGTCCGAATCTGACCGGATAGCCTGCCAAATTTTTAGGTCGTCTGCATATAAAAGAGAGTGTGAGTTCAAAATGGAAGGAAGGTCATTAATGAAAATACAGAATAACAATGCGCCGCGAACCGAACCCTGCGGAACTCCAACATTGACCGGATAAGGATCAGAAAGAGAACCATTTACAACAACCTGATAGAATCTGTTAGATAAAAATTCTTTTATCCAGCGAATAATAAGTGGATCAATGTTTAGAGCACGCATTTTCTGAATCAAGATGTCATGTGGAACCATATCAAACGCTTTTGAAAAATCAAAAAATACTATATCAACATCAAAGCCCTTATCAACTAACGAACCCCAGCTATTCTGGGCAATCAAGAGATTAGTGATTGTTGAGCGATCCCTTCGAAATCCATGTTGATTGTTACACAATAATTTGTTGGATTCTAGATAATCGCTTAGAATGCGGTATATTATCCTTTCCAAAACTCGACAGAATACACACGTTAGACTTATCGGGCGATAATTTTCAACTGAAGATGGATCACCTTTCTTCAAAATGGGCCTTATCAACGAAAGTTTCCAATTCATCGGGACACAACCGAAGTACAAGGAGGCGACACAAATCCAATATAGTGGTATGCCGATAACATCAGCGATATTCTTGAGAAATACCGGTGGTAAACGATCAGGACAAATAGAACCTGACGATTTAAGCCGCTTGAGCTCTAGCACTACATCATTAACAGAAAACATCTGAAGAATGTTTATATTCGATGGACAGTACGAGGCATATGTGACGGAGGAGGATTTACGAACTCCTATGCAAAAATGTTGAGCGAAAGCATTCGCTATGTCATCATATTTAATCAATGTGCAACCATCAGTATCAACAAGTGAACCAATGTGTTTATTTTTGTTGTTGAAATTAGCATAATTGAATACGGATTTAGGATTATGAATTGACATTTGAGCAATTTTCTCTTCAAATTGACATTGTTTGAAGCGTTTAAGAAATGTGAACCGATTTCTGGCCTCTTTATACCTACAGTAATCAATACTATTATTAGAAAACAACTGGAATTTCATTTTCTTTATAATTTTAAAGCATTCTTTAATTCTTTGTCAAACCAAGGTTTATGGTGTATACGATTTGCATAAACTAATATGAACTAATATGACAAACAAAGTCAAATATCTTATGCAAGAAGGAGTCAAAGTGGTTACAAATGATATCAAGGTCTTGGGAGGATTTATTGGATGTGATACATATCGTGAGTGTCAAGTCATGTGTTCAATTGACTCCTGGCGAGTACAGATACAGCATCTTTGTGATCTAGCAGACTTGGATTCATATGCTGCTTATATATTTCTAACTCAAACAATTCAATTTCAATGGATACATCTGGTGCGAACTACAAAAGTAAGTTCATCATGGTTCAGAGGCTTAGCTGATGATATTTTCCTGAAGTTGATACCGAGCATTATGGGATTGGGGGTAACGTCAGAGCTTTGAGATATTATTAAACTACCCGCCAGAGATGGGGGTTTAGGCATAATAGATCCATCAGCCAACGCAGAAGAAGATTTTCAACAATCACACATAATAGCGAATGCAAACGTTATTCATAGTAACAGTTCTGAAATTGGGGAAATTCTAAAGGATCTATTTGATCTACTATGGCTATTACTTTGGATACTATGCGTCTCATAAATTCCCCTATACCGATATGACGTATTCCAGAAGATTTACCGGAAAAATAATCGGAATACATACGAACAACTTAAGAAACAAATTCTGGAAAATGCAAGTGAAGAAATGGCTCGAAGTATACAGCATGCTGCACAAAAGAATGCTTGAATATGGTTGACATCTATTCCTTCACCGTCTGGAGTTTATTTACAAAAGCAACAGTTTTTGGATGCACTTGCGATAAGATATAATATATCAATTATAATTAAGGGAATTTGTCGATCTTCAGAAGCGTTTAATTTAAGCATGTACTCTCTTGTAGAGTCGGTGGCAGAACAATTATCAGACACAACGCCAAGATGAGGGTATAGTGTTTGCATCTAGCATCACAACGAGGGATAGATCTGCGAGAATGAACATTGTTTGTATGAATTTTCGGAGGGTAGGATGGAGCGGTCTTACGTCGATATTTGCGTTTTCAACCATTTAGCTCCATCCTATGCTCACCAAACTGTCAGTTCCACATTCGACTATCATTCAAATCGCAAGATGGCTAAATATGGCGAGCGTGTTTCACTGGTGGAGGATGGCATTTTCATATCAGCCATTGTTTCAACTAATGCAGGAACTGGGAGAGAATTGGATCTCTTATTAAGAAAAGCTGCACGAAATATTGCCATCTTCGTTCAACTACGTACCAAACTTCCATTAATCTTTCTCATTCTAACAATGCTAACGGCAAAGCTTTTCATCTCGTACCTCCTCTTTCCTATTCCTCCCCCAATCTAAATAAATCTCAAACTTCTTTATTCTCCTCACGAACTCCTTACTCGACCCCCCCTGTATCACCTCTCAATAATTTACACCCTTCCATCAAAATCATTTCCAGTAACATTTCCGATCAACTAATTCAACACTCCATTCCTGTCACTCATGCCCCAACCTATTTTAATTCTCCTTACTCTACCTCCCACGTAACACTTCCCAATAAGTTACATCCTTTATTTAAAATCATATCCAGTCACATCTCTGATCAACCGATTCAACACCCCGCTCCTGTCACACTTGCTCCAACCAATATTAATTCTTTATCAAGCACCCCTGTCATTTCCACTTCTATCTGCTCATCTACCTCGACTCCTACCAGCTCTGTCCGTCCACCACTTCCACGAAATCGTTTTCCTTCGCGCGATCGCTGTATAATCATATCAAACTTAAAGCTTTCCGAATCTGCTTCTCCACAATCTCGCCTCGATGATGATGTATCTGCTTTCAGGTCTATCCTAGCAACCATTCTTCCTGATGATAACCCATCACTCTTCAATAATATCGCTCCTGTATCCTTTATTCGTTTAAACAAATCCACTAAATCAAATCATCTCAGTCCTCCACTCTTAAAAATCGTTTTCCGACATAGTTCACATGCCTCTTCGGTACTCTCCCAACGTTTTAAACTTCTTACAACTTCATCTACTTGCCGTATCTTTCCTGACCGCTCCCCTTCTGATATTGCCCAGCTCAATTTAGCTCGCATTGAAAAACATCACGTGAAACAAACGGCGAGTCATCCTTATCTATACGTAAAATCAACGGAAATTTTCACGTTCTTCACACAAGGCCAAAAATTCGATGGCGTCCCATCTCTCCCCCTTGTCTTCTTCGCTAGTCGATCTCGCTCCTAAGCATACTTTTCGTCTTAGTCTATTCAATACTCGCTCCATTCTTCATAAAGCTGATATGCTTCTCGATATCTTCGATCAATTATCTATCGATATTCTCTGCATTACCGAATCCTGGCACACTGACTCCAACGATCTTGCTATTCGTCGTCTATTTCGCTCTGGTTGTTCTCTAGTTGAATCAGCTCGTCAAATTACATCTCATACATCTACTGCGTCTAACCATGGCGGTATTGTTGCCATTGCTCGTCACCCAATGTCTTTACGTAAAATCAACGTTAACATCCGTTACACCTCGTTCGAATTACTCATATGCAGATTATCAACGCCTTTCCCTCTGGAACTTGTGATTGTATACCGTCCAGGTTCAGTTGCCCCATCACGTATCTTCTTTAACGACCTTGCAGATCTAATGTCTCACTGTTCATTGTCTTATACTCCTTCTTTTGTTCTCGGTGACTTTAACATTCGTCTTGATCGCCCGTCTGACTCTGACTCTATCACTTTAACTAATCTTTTTTTTGATTTTAACTATAAATTACTTTCAACAAGCCCAACTCATATTCTCGGCGGTGCTCTCGACATCATTGCTGTTCCTAACTGCTTCAATGACTATACCTCCTTGTCAATTACTGATCCTGGTTTGTCCGATCATTTCCTTGTCACTCTTACTCTTACTCGTCCCCATCCTCCTTCTCCGCCTTTACCATTATCTACACCAAGTCGACCCTGGAAGCTTCTCGATATCCCTATTCTCTGCACATCCTTACTCAATTCTTCACTCTTTTCACTTCCTCTTAACTATCTCTCTCCCGATGATCTCTGCATTCTGTTTGATTCTGAACTTACGTCGATCCTCAATAACCTTCTACCTAGTCGACTTCGACGTTCCCAGCGCTTGCGCCATGCTCCCTGGTTCGATTCTGACTGTAGTCTTTCTAAGCGTCGACTCCGTCACTCTTTTCGTATGTATAAACGCTTTCTTAAACGTTCACCGAACTCACTCCCTCCAAATCTTCGTGATTCCTACTTTTCTCAACGCCGTTCACATCTCATTCTTATACGTACTAAACGTACTCTCTTTTGGCGAAATCAACTCGAGTCATCTTCCAACTCGAAATCTCATTGGGAAATCTTAAACACAATTCTTTCACGATCATCTACCCCTTGTAATATAAATCCTGATGAATTTTCTTCTTATCTACAAACTAAGCTATCTAATTTACTTTCCCTACTACCCATAGCCCCCTTGTACCCACTCTTATCTTTAAATACTTCCCTCCCAGAACTATTCCACCTTCTTCCCGTTTCGTCTGATGAAGTTTCTTCGGTTCTGCTGTCATTACCTAATAAAACCTCTCCTTCTGACCCAATTCCCACTCACTTACTTAAAAATATCTGCACTTTTATCTTACCCTTCCTAACCACATTGTTCAACTCGTCCATCCGTAGCTGTACATTTCCTTCCATCTGGAAATGCGCCACTGTTCGTCCTATCATCAAAAAGCAATCTCTCGACTCTTCACTACCATCTTCGTACCGTCCAATCTCACTTCTCCCAACCCTCTCTAAACTCCTTGAGCGTCTCGTTCTTAAGCAAGTTAATACATATCTCTATTCCTCTAACTTATTTCCTCCCTTCCAAGCCGCTTTTCGCTCTAATTACTCTACCGAAATTGCATGTCTTAAAGTTTATAACGACTTACTCATATCGCGCGATCATAAATTATGTAGTGTCATAGTTTCTCTTGATCTATCGTCTGCTTTTGACATCGTCGATCACTCGATTCTTCTCCATCGCCTTCGTCATGATTATGGCTTCTCTTTACCCACTGTATCATGGTTTTCTTCATATCTGTGAAGCCGTACATTTCGCGTATATTCTAACTCTTCTCTCTCCCATCCTTCGTCCATTCCGTCCGGTGTTCCGCAAGGCTCCGTATTAGGCCCTATACTTTTCTCTCTTCTTCTTGGTGATTTGTCTTTGATTTCTCATAAATTTAACTTCCATGTTATGCAATATGCTGATGACATTCTCATCTATGCTCATGAACCTGTTTATCGTATTCGCGATCTTAGTGTTTCTGCTTCCGACTGTCTTGTCTCAATTTCCAATCATCTTTCTTCCCTTCGCCTTTCTCTGAATCCTGATAAATCCAAAATTATGTGGATCCTACCTCAACGCCTCGGCTTCGAACCTCCCTCCGTATCATTAAATTCTACAATTCTTCCTATCGTTGATAATCTCGTTTTCCTAGGCTTCCATTTTGACAACCGACTTTCACTTAAACCTTTCGTTAGAGATAAAGTACGCTCATCTAACTTGATACTCCGCAACCTCCGTCAAGTTCGTAGATTGATCGATTTCCCTTCTTGTATGACTCTCATATCTTCTCTCCTTTTTTCTAGACTCGATTATTGTCTTAGTCTATTTTCCAACTCACCTAAATCCACTCTTCTTCCCCTACAACGCATCGTCAACGCAGCTGTCCGAATTCTCCTCCGTCTTCGTCGTTTTGATCACACATCCTACCATCTTGCTTCTCTCCATTTGCCTACCATTTATTGTCGTGTTCAAATTCGTCTTCTTATCGTTGCTTTCCGCCTTGTAACTTTTCATACCCCTTCATTTCTCAACCTTCTTTTTCTTGATAATTCCCGTCCTGTTTACTGTTCCTTGCGTTCCTGTAATTCCCTTCTTTTACATGTCCCAAACTACTCTACCTCCTTTGGACTCCGCTCCTTCCTGGTGGCTGCTCCTCTATCGTGGAATCATCTGCCCATTCATATACGCCAATCAACTTCCCTGCAGTGCTTCAAACGACAAATCCGATCCCATCTGAACAATTTAACTGCTTGACTTTCTCATTTTTGTTTGTGGACTTGTAAGCGTACAGCTTGTACGCATTTGCCACATTAAATAAATTTGTATTATTATTTGTATTATTATTATCAAAAGCAAACAATCGTACGCAAACTGCATTTCTGACATACGAAGGCGATTGTGCTTTAGCGCACAAAGAACGATCTCTGCAACTATTTGGATGGCAGAGTTAACTACTGTTTCACATTGAAAAACTTTTTTGTATTATGTTGCCCAGTCTGGGATCGTAAATTTCAATTTGAGACCCATTTGCGGGAACCTGAATCAATATGAATATTTTTAATAAAAATGAAATTATAAAAAATTATAATAATAAAGTTTGACCTTAAAAAATAAAGACCTTAAAATAGTTTGAGAAATAATACACATACATTTGAGATATAATATACATACAATTAATATATACAATACAATTCAACTTTACGTTCAAACACAATGCGGCGAGGACACCTTCAACACTTACAAGATGCTGCACGTGTAATGGTCCGGCTGCTTTATGCAAAGGATGTCGCTGTGCAAGATCAAAAGCAGCTTGCCTCAACTGCCAAGCACTGAATTGCACCAACAGATCAGTTCATACTTATCTGGAAACTGCGTTAATTCAAACAATCGTACAACGCTACAAAAAATATTTACAGCTTAAACACACATTCCAGATTTTAGTTTCGGAATTCTGTTCCGGATTTTAGTTCCGCTCGCTTCGCTCTCGGAAAATCTTGTCCACCAAGATTAATATAACTGTTCTAGCAAATTACACAAATTACAAAAAGTCCATCGACACTATCAGGATATCATAGATCGAGTAATAAACAGTTGGAACAGACTCCCGTCATCTGCCGTCATCTACAATAAATAACATACAATCTCCCGTCATCTACAATAAATAACATACAATCTAATATACATACAACGAGGAGAATAAAATCACGAATCAAACGACTATATACAAATGGGTCGGAAAAAACAAAAGTCTCAAGTTCCCAACCATGTTGCGTCCAACACCGATGTTAGAGATGTTTCCAATGGATCTGAACAACAAGTCCTTTGCTCAAACAATGATTGTCACAGTGGGTAAGTATTTGGACTTCAGAATCCCAGGCATCTTGCCTTGCAGACAACGAATTCTACTGTGGCTACTGTTCGGCTAAGATGATAAATACGATGAAGAGTGAAATAGAGAGTCTCAAGACAAAAATATTGAAACTATTTGGCAATGCAGCGATGTCCACACATGCCTCTTCGTATTGTAATAAGTCTCAACCTCGATGCCCAATTCTCCCGCATTCGATTGCCTCTAAGAATGCCAAATCTCCCATCTCTTCTACAGGTATTACTATACATCCTTCAATTTTGCCCAATCAATCAGCTCAATCTTCTGATGTTACTGTCATTGACCATTTGCAACCCAGTATTTCTTTTGTCGTATCAGATAAATCACCTTACATTTCTACCCCTCATCGCGTTTCTACGTCATCATCAGATAATCCATTATCAGATAATCTGAAGGAGCCGCAAATTGTATCGCAGCAAGATGGATTTTGTCAAGTTTATGATAAATCTACCGATACAGTGACGGAGCCGCAAATTGTTACAACTAATGTATGTTCACTCCCCGACACCCCACGTCCAGTCCTTCCTGTCTCGTTTCTCAATAACTTGCATCCATCAATTAAAATCACCTCCACCAGCCTCCACTATCCTTCCACTCATAACCTTTCCTCACATCGCTTGCCACCCGCTTTATTATCATTATCCTCTATGTCTCCCGTCGTCAAACCAAATCCCTCCAAATCATCAACTGCCAGCTCTTCTATCGTGATCTCACCTACTCACGTCAGTCGTCCTCCTTTACGGAAGCGCTTTGCTTCTAGCGATCGTTGCGTCATTGTTACTAATATCACGCCTTCTAACTCCTTATCTCCACAAGCACGTCTGGACCACGATGTTTCCGCCTTCAGATCCATCCTCTCGTCTATTGTTCCTGCGGATAAACCATCCTTTTTCAATGACATTTCTCCAGTCGCATTCATCCGTCTAAACAAATCTTCTCAATCTAATCCTTCCCAGTCCCCTCTCCTAAAAATTGTTTTTAAGCATCGCTCTCACGCGTCTTCTGTCCTCTCTCAACGATTCAAACTCATGTCATCTTCAACCACTCGAATTTTCCCCGATCGCGCCCCTTCCGAAATCGCTCAAATCTCTTCAGCCCGCATCGAAAAACGTCGTCGCGAGGAAAACGGCGAAACTTCACTCGCCATCCGAAACATAGACGGAAATTTTCAAATTGTCCACACCCGTCCAAAAATTCGATGGCGCTCCATCTCTCCTATGTGTCTTCTCCACTAGTCTCTTTCGCCACAGCACACGGTTTCCGCCTCGGTCTCCTCAACACTAGATCTATTCTCAATAAATCCGATCTTATCCTCAACCTATTCACCAAGCAATCCATCGATCTTTTCTGCCTCACCGAATCCTGGCACCCAGATTCTGACGACCTTTCCATTCGCCGTCTGCTCTCTGCCGGTTGCTCCCTAGTCGAATCCGCCCGCCCCCTCAGCTCATGCCCTTCTAAATCCTCTAATCATGGCGGCATCGTCGCATTCGCGCGTCACCCAGCGTCTCTTCGCAAAATCAATCCCCCTTTCAGTCCTTGCTCTTTTGAATTGCTCACTTGTCGTTATTCTAACCCGATCACTCTAGATCTCGCCATTGTATACCGTCCTGGTTCATCAGCTCCTACAGCGTTATTTTTTACCGAACTCGCTGACCTCCTTTCTCATTGTTCTTTGTCCTCAATCCCTTCACTCGTTCTAGGCGACTTCGATATCCGCCTAGACCGCCCCTCTTCCACAGATTCCATCCGCTTCATCAACATTCTATCCAACTACAATTACAAACCAATCTCTACTGCCCCCACACATATACTTGGCGGGGCACTCGACATCATCGCTGTCCCCGATCATTTTGCTGCCCACACCTCACTGTCCATCTCTGATCCTGGTCTATCCGATCACTTTCTTATCACCCTTGATCTCGCTCGCAACCACACCCCTCCTCACACACCTACAATCCTACGTCGCCCTTGGAGAAATCTTGACCTCTCCCTTCTCCGCTCTGCCTTACTCAAATCGTCTCTATCATTACCCACAATAACATATTCATCTCCTCACGATCTCGCCTTTCTTTTCGACTCTGAACTCACATCCACTCTCGATATTCTCTTGCCCTTCAAGTCTCACCCACACCGTCGCTTGCACAGTGCCCCATGGTTTGACATCCAATGCCTACTCTCAAAGCGTCGACTCCGCCATGCTTTTCGAGTCTATCACCGCTCTCTCAGACGCGATTTCCGCTCGATCACTCCGTCTTTCCGTGATTCCTATCTTGCTCTTCGCCGGTCTCATCTCAACCTACTACGTACCAAATGCAACTCCTTCTGGCAGCATAAAATAATCACTTTATTCAAATCTAAGACTCTCTGGCATACTTTTAACTCAATCCTGGCTCGTTCCTCTCCGCCTTGCAACATCAATGCTAATGATTATTCGTCATTTCTCCAGACTAAAGTATCCACGCTGCTCTCTCACACCCCGGTCTCCATCCTATTCCACTCTGCCCAGTCTACTCTCATCCTTCCCGAACTCTTTCATCTTCTCCCTGTATCACCTACAGAAGTATCATCTGTCCTCATGTCCTTGCCCAACAAAACCTCACCTACCGATCCCCTGCCTACCCACATATTAAAATCTATATGCTCATCGATATCCCATTTCTCACAACCTTGTTTAACTCGTCCATCCGCAGTCGTATCTTCCCTTCACACTGGAAATCCGCAATCGTTCGTCCCCTCCTTAAGAAACAATCGCTCGACCCCTCCCTTCCTTCCAGCTATCGCCCCATTTCACTACTCCCTACTCTTTCTAAGCTCTTAGAACGCCTCATCTTAATACAAATCAACGCTTATCTCTCCTCATCCAATCTGTACCCTCCTTTCCAATCCGCTTTTCGCTCTAATCACTCGACAGAAATCGCATGCATAAAAGTGTACAACGACTTACTCATTTCTCGAGACAAGGCTCTATATAGTGTTCTCATCTCCCTGGACCTCTCCTCCGCATTCGACATTGTCGACCACTCCGTCCTCCTTTCTCGCCTTCGTTATGATTACGGCTTTTCTTCCTCCTCCGTAGCTTGGTTCGCCTCATATCTATCCGACCGTTCCTTTCGCGTCTGTTCTAATTCATCATCCTCCCCTCCCATCCCTATTTTTTGCGGGGTTCCACAAGGTTCAGTCCTAGGTCCCCTGCTTTTCTCTCTTTTGCTTGGCAATCTCTCTCCATTTATCAAACCTTACTCCTTTAACGTCATGCAATACGCCGATGACATTCTAATCTGTGCTCATGCACCCGCACATCGCATACACGATATCGCCATTTCTGCCTCCAACTGTCTCTCTTCTATCTACAAGCGTCTCTCCAATCTCCATCTCGTTCTAAACGCCGAAAAGTCCAAAATAATGTGGATATTTCCCCGTAAACCAAGCATATCTCCTCCCATTGTATCTTTTGCCTCATCGATCATCCCTGTAGTCCACAATCTCACTTTCTTAGGCTTCCATTTCGATGATCACCTTTCCCTTAAACCCTTCGTCCTTGACAAGGTCCGCTCGTCTAACTTAATTCTTCGTGACATCCGCCGTATCCGCCCCCTTATCGACTTCCGTTCTTGTATGTCTCTTCTTTCATCGTTTCTTTTCCCTAAAATCGATTACTGCCTTAGCCTTTTTGCCAATTCTCCAAAATCCATCATCCTACCCCTACAACGAATAATCAACACCGCCGTTCGAGTGCTCTTTCGCCTCCGTCGCTTCGACCACACATCCACATATTTTGCCCAACTCTCCTGGCCCACCATCCACATCCGCATCAAACTCCGCCTTCTTCTCATTACTTTTCGTCTCATCGCTGTCGGCTCCCCATCGTTCATCAACCTTCCTTTCTTAGACGATACTCGCCCCACCTCGCTATCGCTTCGTTCCTGTCATACCCTCTTACTCCACGTTCCTAATTACTCCAACAACTACGGTCTCCGATCCTTCCTCGTCGCCGCCTCACTCGCCTGGAATCAACTCCCTCTCGACGTCCGCCGCGCTCCCTCTTTTATCACATTCAAACACCTCCTCCGTTCACACCTTCTCGACACCTGATTCACAGTTTTGTTTTTGTTGTGGTCATGTAAGCGTGCGCTGGCACGCATTTGCCACGTTAAAATAAATCTTTTTTTTTAACGTAATTCCTCGATTGATCATCAAAAACCTTCCTGCAACACATATTCCGCTTTTAGCATTGTTCAGGATGTTGATTCAGTTAATATACACTTTATTTCACCAAAACCAATACAGTTTGATTAAAACGCTACAATCAATTATATTTTTGAAATTGTAAAAAATGGATCCCGAATCTATTTCGTCTGACAAAATGCTAACTCTCCCGATTTTGTAAAGGAATTAACACGGATTTATAATAACTCAAGAACATCATCTGATTCGCTCACGAGCGCAGTTGTACTCGGGCACCTTATTTCGATGACAAACTAATAGACCTATTTGATGAAGCTCTTATCCTCGAAGGTTTCCATTATTCAAAAAAGAGAGAGTATGCCGCACAATTGAAAAAGGCATTTGTTAACCAGGTTCGATCTGGTCGGTTAACTGCAACCATGAAATCGTTAGATAATTAACAGGGTCTGGGTATCCCACTTCATGCTACTGACTCGATTGGCGCAACATCTGTACACGATTTATTACTCGCCAAACACCCAAATGCCGAACCGATTGATTATGACGTTTTGTTGAGCGAAAACTGTTATCAAGAACCAGTATTCCACCCGTCCTCGAAAACATAGATGAAGAGATTATTGCAGCCACCAACAAAATGATAAAAGGCGGCGCTGGTCCATCCGGACTGGATGCACTTACATGGTCCATCATGCTTAATGGTTTTGGTACCGACTTGAAGAATCTCGCATCCGCGCTTGCCCGATACGCCACTCATCTTGCAACAGAAACAGCTTCTAGAGATTCAATGAGAGCTTTATCTTGCAGCCGCCTAATTGCCCTGAGTAAACAAAGCGGCATTCGCCCAATAAGCATGGGTGATGTAAGTCGACGTATAATGTCTAAAGCGATCCAACGGATTTCACAACCCCAGTTACAAAAAATCTGTGGTAACCTACAAACTTGCTCCGGCCAAATCGCCGGAACAGAACGCGTGATAAATTCGGTAAGATCTATCCTAAACTCGAATCCTGCTCATACTTTATTGACGATAGATGCTGATAACGCTTTTAATCGTATCAATCGTCAACTAGCGCTAAAAAATATGGCGCGAATATGCCCTGCGCTTACTGTTACCTTAAACAATATATACCGCGATGATCCATAACTATTCATAGGCAGTGAGACGATACATTACCAAGAGGAATTTACCCAAGGTGATGTATTAGCCATGGCCGCTTTCGCCGCCGCTATTCTCCCAATGTAAAACCGTATTCAAGTTTCTTTCCCACATCTTCAGCAATTTTGGTATGCAGATGACGGATGCTTTATCGGAACGGTCTCTAATGTTCGAGATGCTTTCTTGTATAGTCAAGAGTTAGGACTGAAATATGGTTTTCACGTTAACACGCAAAAATGTAATGCATTATACACGAATGGCAATCAGCAAAATTCATTAAAGGCTTTGCCTAAATTGGGCATTAATCTCTCAAATGAAGGAGTTATCTTGCCTGGAGCTCCGATTGGAAACATCAATTTTATCAGCAGCAATATTTCAGCAAAAGTATATTAAATCATAAGAAGACTCACCCGCTTATATGAGATTGGTGAGTTCGATTTACAAACTTATTACACTTGTATCATCAAATCCCTTCAGCATACTTGGACACATATTCAAGGAACAACGATTTGTGATTCTACTTTATTTGAGTGTCTTGAACGTGAACTACTAAATGAATTCGAAACACTACTGTCCGTAGACTCTATACCTCTAAGTACACTATGGAAAATATTTAACTTGCCAGTGAAAATGGGTGGTCTTATTAATCCTTGTCGATCAGTTGTGACAAACTATCACAATGCGCTTTTCATTTGCCGGGGTTTCTTGGAGAGCGTGTTCGTATCGGATACGCCAGTCAATCAAGATGACAACAGAGCTAAAGTATCAGCATCTAACAATGAACGACACTTACAAGACAGATCTACATTATACAGTGATTTAAACGACGGCTTACGAAATGCACTTGACCATGCTTCTGTATACGGATCATCCTCTTGGCTCACGGCTTATCCATCCTCTTATAGTGGGACAATTCTGAACAATACAGTCTTTAAAGACTCAATCGCTGCACGCTATGGTCAGCTCGTCAAAGATGCTCCTCGTTGGTGTTCATGTTACGCCCCCAATACTCTCTTCCTCTTTGTTCTGCAAATATGGTTTCCTACCCTCGATTCGCCACAACTGTATTCGAGACTATATTGCGAGGACATTAACAAAAGTTGTCTTGTGTGTTAAGACTGAACCACAACTGAATCCAGTCCACGATGTTATCAAACACAAGCAACCACAAAAGACAAAAATACACGGTTAGATATTGGCTGCAATGGCTTTTTTGGCGGAAACGCAGAGCGCACTTTCATGGATATTTGTATTTTAAATATACATGCGCCCTCGAACGCCGGCAAATCTCCCGAGTCAGCATTTAACTACCATGTCCAACGTAAGTTGTCCAAATATAATGAAAGAGTACGCGAAGTCGAACACTCCAGTTTATTACCATTTGTCGTCTCCAGTTCAGGGGATCTTGCTATAGATTCAAATCGTTGCCTACAGACAATCTCGCACAAGCTTGCAGACAAGTTAACCTTAAAACAATTTAGGGTTAACTGGAACCTTAAAACAATTTTGGTTTCAAATAAACATACAATTTCAGTTCCAGATTTCAGTTCCAGATTTCAGTTCCGCTCACTTCGCTCCCGGAAAATCTTGTCCACCAAGATTGTAAAACAATCAAACTACAATCTTCGACGACAACCAACGACAACCTTCGACGACAACTAACGACAACCATCCGCTTGACAATTATCGACAACCATCGACAACCATCGACGACATCCGCTCGCTACTTACAACTAACGACTTGCAGACTAACGGAGTTTAAACATTCTTGATTATAACTAACTAATTAACATTTTATTATGGCAAAGAGAAAGCTAACTAAAAATGTCGACCAGCAACTCAAGTCCGTCAAGGAAGCTTACATCGAAAAGCAAATTGGATGCGACAACAAGAACTGCAATGTTTGGACTCACGTTGCCATTCCTTTCACTGACGAGGACAACGTTTTAAATCGGAATTTCCTCTGCGGCTTCTGTTGTGCTGCCCTCGTAGGTAAGCTAATGAAGAATGACCACTCAAACGGTGGAGACGTTCTGAACGCTAACAAAACAGATTTGTGCTCAATAAATAAACTTGATGATATATCTCAGTCGACTCAGACCGCTGTTATACATAGAACATCAACAAACGACAACATATCTTCCAATCTATCGTCGTCATCCGTTTGCTTACTAACTCCTTCGTCATCTATGAAACCCGTTCTTTAAACTTCTCTCACACACACTCCTCCTTTAACTACGGATAAAACTTCCCATAATCTTCATCTTCCTAACAATGCAAACAGTAAAGGCCTTCATCTCGTACCTCATTTTTCCTATTCATCCCCACATCTAAATACATCTCATACTTCTTTCTTCTCTTCACGTACTCCTTACTCTACCTCTACCGTATCACTTCTCAATAATTTACATCCTTCTGTCAAAATTATCTCCAGTAACATCTCCGTTCAACCTATTCAACAATCCACTTCTGTCACACATGCTCCAACCGTATCACCTATCAATAATTTACATCCTTCCGTCAAAATCATCTCCAGTAACATCTCCGATCAACCGATTCAACACTCCACTCCTGTCACACATGCTCCAAACTATCTTAAATCTTCACTTAGCACCCCTGTCATTTCCACGTTTATCTGCTCTTCTGCCTCTACTACTATCAGGTCTGTCCGTCCACCACTACGTAATCGTTTTCCTTCGCGCGATCGATGCATTATCATATCTAATTTAAAGGTTTCCGAATCTGCTTCTCCTCAATGTCGCCTCGATGATGATGTATCTGCTTTCAGGTCTATCCTAGCAAACCATTCTTCCTGATAATAATCCATCCCTCTTCAATAATATCGCTCCTGTATCTTTGATCCGTTTAATCAAATCCACTAAATCCAATCATCTCAGTCCTCCACTCCTAAACATTGTTTTCCGACATAGTTCACATGCATCCTTGGAACTTTCCCAACGTTTTAAACTTCTTACCACTTCGTCTACTAGTCGTATCTTTCCTGACCGCTCCCCTTCTGATATTGCCCAGCTCAATTTAGCTCGCATTGAGAAACATCGACGTGAAACAAACGGCGAGTCATCCTTATATATACGTCAAATCAATGGAAATTTTCACGTTGTACACACAAGGCCAAAAATTCGATGGCGTCCCATCTCTCCCCCTTGTCTTCTTCGCTAGTCGATCTCGCTCCTAAGCATACTTTTCGTCTTAGTCTATTCAACACTCGCTTCATTCTTCATAAAGCTGATATGCTCATTGATATCTTCGATCAATTATCTATCGATATTCTCTGCATTACCGAATCCTGGCATTGTGACTCCGACGATCTTGCTATTCGTCGTCTATGTCGCTCTGGTTGTTCTTTAGTTGAATCAGATCGTCCAATTGCCTCTCATACATCTACTGATTTTAACCATGGCAATATAGTTGCCATTGCTCGTCACCCAATGTCTTTACGTAAAATTAACGTTAACATCCGTTACACCTCGTTCGAATTACTCATATGCAGATTATCAACTCCTTTCCCTCTGGAACTTGTGATTGTATACCGTCCAGGTTCAGTTGCCCCCTCACATTTCTTCTTTAACGACCTTGCAGATCTTATGTATCACTGTTCCTTGTCTTATACTCCTTCGTTTGTTCTCGGGGACTTTAACATTCGTCTTGATCGCCCGGCTGACCCTGACTCTATCACTTTAACTAATCTTTTTTCTGATTTTAACTATAAATTACTTTCAACAAGCCCAACTCATATTCTCGGCGGTGCTCTCGACATCATTGCTGTCCCTATCTGCTTCAATGACTATACTTCCTTGTCAATTACTGATCCCGGTTTGTCCGATCATTTCCTTGTCACTCTTACTCTTACTCGTCCCCATCCTCCGTCTCCGCCTCCACCAATATTCACACCAAGTCGACCCTGGAAACTTCTCGATATCCCTATTCTCTGCACAGCCTTACTCAATTCTTCACTCTTTTCACTTCCTCTTAACTATCTCTCTCCCGATGATCTCTGCATTCTGTTTGATTCTGAACTTATGTCTATCATCAATAAACTTCTGCCTAGTCGACTCCGACGCTCTCAGCGCTTGCGCCATGCTCCCTGGTTCGATTTTGACTGTAGTATTTCTAAGCGTCGACTCCGTCACTCTTTTCGTGTGTATAATCGTTTTCTTAAATGTTCTCCCAACTCACTCACTCCAAATCTCCGTGATTCCTACTTTTCTCTATGCCGTTCACATCTTATTCTTATACGTACTAAACGTACTATCTTTTGGCGAAATCAACTCGAGTCATCTTCCAACTCTAAATCTCATTGGAAAATCTTAAACTCAATTCTTTCACGATCATCTACTTCTTGTAATATAAATCCTGATGAATTTTCTTCTTATCTACAAACTAAGCTATCTAATTTACTTTCCCTACTACCCGTAGCCCCCTTGTACCCACTCTTCTCTTTAGATACTTCCCTCCCAGAACTATTCCACCTTCTTCCCGTTTCGTCTGATGAAGTTTCTTCGGTTCTGCTGTCATTACCTAATAAAACCTCTCCTTCTGACCCAATTCCAACTCACTTGCTTAAAAATATCTGCTCCTCTATCTCACCCTTCCTAACCACATTGTTCAACTCGTCCATCCGTAGCCGTACATTTCCTTCCATCTGGAAATGCGCCACTGTTCGTCCTCTCATCAAAAAGCAATCTCTCGACTCCTCACTACCATCTTCGTACCGTCCAATCTCACTTCTCCCAACCCTCTCTAAACTCCTTGAGTGTCTCGTTCTCAAGCAAGTTAATACATATCTCTTTTCCTCTAACTTGATTCCTCCCTTCCAAGCCGCTTTTCGCTCTAATCACTCTACTGAAATTGCCTGTCTTAAAGTTTATAATGACTTACTCATCTCGCGCGATCATAAATTATGTAGTGTCATAGTTTCTCTTGATCTATCGTCTGCTTTTGACATCGTCGATCACTCGATTCTTCTATATCGCTTTCGTCATGATTATGGCTTCTCTTTACCCACTGTATCATGGTTTTCTTCATATCTGTGAAGCCGTACATTTCGCGTATATTCTAACTCTTCTCTCTCCCATCCTTCGTCCATTCCGTCCGGTGTTCCGCAAGGCTCCGTATTAGGCCCTATACTTTTCTCTCTTCTTCTTGGTGATTTGTCTTCGATTTCTCATAAATTTAACTTCAATGTTATGCAATATGCTGATGACATTCTCATCTATGCTCACGCACCTGCTTATCGTATTCATGATCTTAGTGTTTCTGTTTCCAGCTGTCTTGTCTCAATTTCCAACCATCTTTCTTCCCTTCGCCTTTCTCTGAATCCTGATAAATCTAAAATTATGTGGATCCTACCTCGAAGCTTCGGCGTAGAACCTCCTTCCGTATCATTAAATTCTACAATTCTTCCTATCGTTGATAATCTCGTTTTCCTAGGCTTTCATTTCGACAACCGACTTTCACTTAAACCTTTCGTTAGTGATAAAGTACGCTCATCTACCTTGATACTCCGCAATCTCCGTCAAGTTTGTAGATTGATCGATTTCCCTTCTTGTATGACTCTCATATCTTCTCTTCTTTTCTCAAGACTTGATTACTGTCTTAGTCTATTTTCCAACTCACCTAAATCCACTCTTCTTCCTTTACAACGCATCATCAACGCTGTCGTTCGAGTTCTCCTCCGTCTTCGTCGTTTTGATCATACATCCCACTATCTTGTTTCTCTTGATTGGCCTACCATTTATTGTCGTGTTCAAATTCGTCTTATCATTGCTTTTCGCCTTATAACTTATCATACCCCTTCATTTCTCAACCTTCCTTTTCTCGACAATTCTCGTACTGTGTATTGTGCTCTGCGTTCCCGTAATTCCCTTCTTTTACATGTCCCAATCTACTCTACCTCTTTTGGCTTCCGCTCCTTCGTTGTGGCTGCTCCTCTCTTGTGGAATCAACTGCCTATTCATATCCGCCAATCAACATCTATGCCGTACTTCAAACGCCAAATCCAATTCTTTTTCAACAATTAACTAATTACCTTGACCTTTGTTGTTCTTTTTTTGTTTGTTAGTGGTCATGTAAGCGTGCATTTTGCACGCATTTGCCACGTTAAATAAATTATTGTATTGTATTAAGTGTCAGACAAACTACGTTAGTGAAATCAAGCAGCTCCGATAATCCGTTGGATTACTTCTTATGCGCGCAATTTCTATGAGTATTGCACTGCCCCGTTTAAAACTCCATCATCCTGTTGGAAATAGCTTCAATCGCTAATTGACAAACAACTAATTTCCGCATTTCACACGAACACAACAATTTTTGAAAAATCAAACTGATAGTTTTCATTGGACCCATTTGCGGGGAAACCCCATAATGTTGTATATTATATTATAATTAAAAAATATTATATGTCGACTTCCAAGGGAGCTGAAGCTCGTAAGGAAGCATCACATCGAATAAAAAACAGCGGAAAAAAACATCAAGAGTTCATGAGGTCAAGCTTTAGACGTTTTTTGAATTGCGCAGCAGAAGAGCAGTTGATCACATCAGGTGATAATCCATTCCATCGTTTACAGGCGCGATCCATCACTGTCGTACAATTTGTTCGATGCTTTGAGCGATGCTTCAAACATAGCTCGTATCCACGTAACATTGAGGATTCACGAAGACAGAATAGCTGCTTACACGGATGGTTAGGCACGCGCAGCGACATCGACACTAGTGTATGATCTGCAATCAACAGATCGCATTCAATAGATCTCATATCCAACGCCTACTCAATACAGCGATTGAGTCTTTGAAGACTGTATTGTTTAGAATTTTTATCCTCCCCCGTAAACCAAACATATCTCCTCCCACTGTATCTTTTGCCCCATCGATCATCCCCATAGTCCACAATCTCACTTTCTTAAGCTTCCATTTCGATGATCACCTTTCCCTTAAACCCTTCGTCCGTGACAAGGTCCGCTCGTCTAACTTAATTCTCCGTGACATCCGCCGTATCCGCTCCCTTATCGACTTCCGTTCTTGTATGTCTCTTCTTTCATCGCTTATTTTCCCTAAAATCGATTACTGCCTTAGCCTTTTCGCCAATTCTCCAAAATCCATCATCCTACCACTACAACGCATAATCAACTCCGCCGTTCGAGTGATCTTTCGTCTCCGTCGCTTCGACCACATATCATTATATCTTGCCCAACTCTTCTGGCCCACCATCCACATCCGCATCAAACTCTGCCTTATCGTAACTTTTCGTCTCATCGCTGTCGGCTCCCCATCGTTCATCAACCTTCTTTTCTAAGACGACACTCGCCTCACCTCGCTATCGCCGCGTTCCCGGCATACCCTCTTACTCCACGTTCCCAATTACTCCAACCACTATGGTATCCGATCCTTCCTCGTCGCCGCCTCACTCGCCTGGAATCAACTCTCTCGACGTCCGCCGCGCTCCCTCCTTTATCACATTCAAACACCTCCTTCGTTCACACCTTCTCGACACATAATTTACGTTTTTGTTTTTGTTGTGGTCATGTAAGCGTGCGCTGGCACGCATTTGCCACGTTAAATAAATCTTTTTTAACGCCTCTAGTATAACTGGATAAGGAATGGAGCAATTGGCCGGACCCAAGTGCGTGGCTCTTCTCAAAATGTTGTCGAATTCACTCAATTCTGATTTCAGTTGAGGGTGTGTCGCGTAAGATGCATAGAGCATATGTGATTTTAAAAGACTCGAATATACAATGCGTAAAGCCTTTGGCTCAAATCGTCCAACGTTTCTTATACGTACTAAACGTACTCTCTTTTGGCGAAATCAACTCGAGTCATCTTCCAACTCGAAATCTCATTGGAAAATCTTAAACTCAATTCTTTCACGATCATCTACCCCTTGTAATATAAATCCTGATGAATTTTCTTCTTATCTACAAACTAAGCTATCTAATTTACTTTCCCTACTACCCATAGCCCCCTTGTACCCACTCTTATCTTTAAATACTTCCCTCCCAGAACTATTCCACCTTCTTCCCGTTTCGTCTGATGAAGTTTCTTCGGTTCTGCTGTCATTACCTAATAAAACCTCTCCTTCTGACCCAATTCCCACTCACTTACTTAAAAATATCTGCACTTTTATCTTACCCTTCCTAACCACATTGTTCAACTCGTCCATCCGTAGCTGTACATTTCCTTCCATCTGGAAATGCGCCACTGTTCGTCCTATCATCAAAAAGCAATCTCTCGACTCTTCACTACCATCTTCGTACCGTCCAATCTCACTTCTCCCAACCCTCTCTAAACTCCTTGAGCGTCTCGTTCTTAAGCAAGTTAATACATATCTCTATTCCTCTAACTTATTTCCTCCCTTCCAAGCCGCTTTTCGCTCTAATTACTCTACCGAAATTGCATGTCTTAAAGTTTATAACGACTTACTCATATCGCGCGATCATAAATTATGTAGTGTCATAGTTTCTTTTGATCTATCGTCTGCTTTTGACATCGTCGATCACTC